>JAPYZE010000981.1:0-52751 GCA_030522805.1 Leptomastidea abnormis
TATATATATATATCAGCCTTTGGAGACTCAGCTTAACTTCTCTGTGTATATGTGCAGAACCACAAAAGTAGGAATCTGTGTAGGTTTATAGGTAAGTCATGTTCTTAAATAACTAAAAACGTATCTATGTTAGAGAACTTAAGTTACAGTGGGATAAAGATGGAAAAATTATGAATTTTGCTAATTGTAATTTGCATTTTTAATCATCTTTTTATCTTTATTAGAAAAAAAAAAAAAAAATTACATTTAATAAAGTGTAAAAATGTGAGAATTTTGGCAAATTTTCAACACGAAGTCGTAAAGAAAAAACTTAGAGTGGCTTAAAAAAGTTTGTCACATCGATTAAAAAGTACAATCACTACTTTTCTCCCCTTTAACTAAATGACCTGAAGAAACCAGAAAAAAGCTTGTATCAATAATGTACCTCAATGTTAATTTTTATTTTTTCTTGAACCTTTTAACTATCTTTTTTTTTTGTAGCTTTGTACATACGTGTATGTGTAAATGTGTACAGCGTACACATAGACAACAGTTTCTCAATTGCGAGAACACGCGCACACATAGACCTATATACGTATACGCACTCGTCAATCGGCCTACAAGCCGCAATTGCAGGAAGCATCCGGCAAATAGCCTATGGGCTTAAGAGCAGAAATCATAATTAATCGGACTCGACCGTCATCGTCCTATATTGTAGTCTCTCTCTTTCTCTCTGTTGTTGCTGCGGCGACTCATTGCAATAATCGCGATTGCGCGTACATGCATGCGTTTGTATGTGTGTATATTATGAGTTCTCTATCTCTCGCTCGGAGTTAATTTTTTTATTAAACGAAAGAGTTGAGTGGAGGAGGGAAGAAGGAGGGTGTAATATAACGCTATTACGTTCGCTTGCGGGCATATATATCGAATTTATGTATGTATATGACGAGCAGACGGTTCTGTATGTGATGATGATGATGATGATGATGATGATGGACCTTGATTTGTGAGAGACTTGTTTTGGATTATATGGAGTGTGTGAATGAGATGAGATACCATTTTGGTTATTCCGTAAATTTTTTTTATGGTTTTATGAAAATCTATGGTTAGTTTATTGTTATATAGCTATTTCATATTTTCTTAACGATATATAGTTTTAATAATTATAATGTCTAATTAGCTAAATAATTGAAAAAAAAAGATACATATATTGATCGGCTTTTTAATTAGACGCTCAACTGGAACAATATGAAAACAGCTGTGTTATATGCCAGAGAAAATTTATAAATATAGACAAAAGATAACATTGAATGACATTGCTCTCCCCGATATACATACATACATACATACATACATAAATGCACTTATCGAGTATTCACAGATTTGACTTTATAAATCGAACTTTTTTTTTACCCAGTCATTAGAATACTAAAATGAATGTTCTAGTTCGAAAGTCTATCTGCCATTATTATTATTAGTTTTTTGTTATCAAATTATTGTAGCACAAACAGAAGGCACATTATAAATACCCATGATAATTATTATAAATGTACATACGTATAATAAAAGTAAAAAAAAAATTTAATAGTAATCGCAAGTTATAGCAGAATTTAAATATAGGTACAGCGTAATTCATTGAAAAAGATCATTGCTCCGTAAAAAAAGTAGGGAGGAAAAAAATTGGGCACACGACACCAATAAGCCGCAAAAGTCCCTGTATATACGTTTGAAGAAGTCGAACTTTCTCCGATTCAATGAAAATCGTCCAATCCTTTCTCTCTCTGTCTTTCATTCTTACTTCGGTTTACATGTATGTATGTAAGTATCTATGCACTAACGTCATATTTCTCAATTGGTCATACACAACTATACTACAATTTACATAAATGCAACTTTCATTCATTAGACATTCAAAATTTGATAATTTTTACGTAAGTACTCGTATATATAGGTACTGCATGAATAATTACAATATTTAAAATTCATTTTTTAATTCAGTATACACTAATCCCATTTCTTTTTAATATTTTGTTATGAAATAAATTAACAATCAAAATAAAATCCACAGCTCGATAAAGAACATTCTAACACTCTCTAAATCTCAATGACAATACAATAACGCTATAGACATTAACCAATTTGCAAGAAATAGAGAAGGAAGAAAAAATAGGTCATAATTCAAGAAATGTCTAAATGTAAAATCAGTTAAGCAAGTTGACAATGACAAAACGACCGCAGCAACAGCAGCAGTGAACGTGAGTCTTTCCACGGTATATATAGGTATATACGACGCAGCTACTACTATTATTTTATATTACAGATATAGCTATAGGTATATAGAATACAAGAGCGCGCGTGCAAGCGCATTTACTTGGAAAGAACCTTTTTTTTTTATATTGCATCGTGTGACGTCGAAGCGAATAGTATAGTATACAACTCGTAAATCCCCCACCGTATACGTGCATATACCTATACATAGGCTAAGCTACAGTTTTTTAACCGTTCGCGCTTAGTCGAACAAGCTTTTATTCTTTACAGAGTGACACACGATAGAAACCGTAAAGCTCAATAATAAAGCTACGAAAAAAAAAATAATAAAAAGGAAAACTACAAAGAAAAAGCTCCCTTTGTCCGCAAACGGATCACACGTACATACGTATGTTCACATTCGTCTCTATCTTTCGCAAGGACCTTAATGCTGTTACTGCTATATGGAAAAGCGCTTTCACGTCGCACCCTATATATATATATATATATATATATATAGATATCAAGCGCTCAGCAACTGCTCAGCAACATACATATACAAAAGCGCTGGGACCCAACACCCGGCTATACTATTAGCGTTTGCGCACGGCATATCAAAACCAGCATCAGCTCTTGAAACAGCCATCGATATGGCCCGGCGACAGCTTTACACATAGTACATACATATATAGTAATATAAAGGCCATGAAGGTGCATCGGGCGAGTAAGTAATATTATGTTGTGGTGCACTGTGCACTGCTGTGCTTGTGGTGATGGCCACCATGTCTCGCTAGCTCGAACGCGGGGGCCGTAGAGAAGGTAGGCGGCGTCGACAACCTCCCTCTCACTCTCTCCCTCACTCTCTATATTTCTCTCTCTCTCTCTCTCTCTCTCTCTCTCTCTCTATACGGCCCTTTAACTCTCTGCTCCAGAACACAGGCTGCGGCTGTATTGCTGCTGCTGCTACGCTAGTAGGTATATATAAGTATAGGTATATAAAGGCCACCCCCTTCGCGAAAGCTGGGGACAAAGGAGCTCTCCTTCGATGTGTGTGGGTGTATGTATAAATTTAGGTGTAGGTGGGTTAACGTATGTATTGGAGTAAAACGTTGCCGGTGTTAAACGTCAGCTGGGGTGGTTATACCTTTACAGGACTAAAGTTAACGACCGTATAGAGAACAACGTATAGTAGAGTATAGGTAGCATAGTCGAGAGAAAAAACTGGTTTAATAGTAAGTTTATCAAGAGACTCCGGAATAATCTCTCTTTCTCTCGTACTGATATATATTATATGCTACGCTGCGCATCCTCCTTTCTCTCCCTATCCTTTTTCTTTTTTATATAGGTAGTTAAAGGTCTGCCTATACGTTCTCAACTTACCTACATACAATCGACTGCTGCTTGGTATATATAACGCATGTACAGCTTGCAAGAACAAAGCTCAGGAGCAACTCCTGATGCTATTGTTGCAATCGCAGTTGTAAGTATAGTCGTTGCTGTTGTTGTTGTTGTTGTTAACCGATAGGATCTTTTCAGTTGCTTTATAATCCACCACCATCACCACTATCGCCACCGACGTCGTCGTCCTGGCGCCGTCAGCCGCGCCGCTATTGACCATAGCGTGCGCGCCCGCTATTCTCTCATCGAAACACCAAAGGCACACACAAATATTATTATTATTATTATTATTAATCGCGCACCATACACGATCTGTAATCCACAAACGACAACGATATACTTAACAGGAGAACAAGTATATTGAATGCAACAACTACGTTTACAAGAAGAACTACACTTTTTTAATTAATTTTTTTTTTATATTACGCGCACACTTTGTACCTATATGACAGCGATGCTGTTAATGGTAAATGTAAAATTCGCCAGCTGCAGACGACAAGTAACACACACACCAGCACACCGCACTATTTTTCTCTCGCTTGTCGTTTTCTCACTTCCTATATCTGCACCTTTTCTTATTTATTCTTCGTTAAAAAAATTATATAGTGTACAGAGTCTTATCGCGGAGTCTGCAACTCTGCACTGTATAATACAGTATAGCAGTATATAATGCAGACACTGCTCCAAAACGAGGCGATTATATTTTTACATCGACGAACAAACAAACACAACGAGAGCTCGCGGCAGACTGACTGGCAAGCAGCAGCAGGAGAGCGATGCACTATACAGCCGTGAACCGCCGGCAGTCCGGGGGCGGCAGTTTGTTTATGGCGGACAGCACACACGGACCGCAAGAGCAAGCGGTGAGGAAAGAAAGGGGAACGGAAAAGAGAAAGAGAGGGAAAGGTCGACGTCGTCGTCGTCGTCGTTGTCAGGCGCATATACACGCGCTGCTGCTGATGCGGAGGGGTTTGTGTTGCTTGCTCAGTGTGTTGCCGCTAGCTTCTTACAGGCCACAGCCTTTTAAAAGCCGAACCTGGCGGCATCTCTCGGTATATTGTCGAGTGTGTCCTTACTGTCCTTTCTTTCCTTCCATAGTCAACTGGACGTGACGAGATGAACTTCAAATTTTTTTTATGCGTGTATTGTAAGTAATTTGTTAAAATCATAAAAAATATTTATTTATGCGATAAAAATATCACACAAATTTTTTTTTGTAATTCCGTGCGTAAAATTCAATTTTACGCACCGTTTTGGGTGTGTAAAATACTACTTTTTCGCACTGGAATGCGATGCGGAAAAGTTCTCGAAAAAACTTTTTCGCACTGGTTTACAGTGCGAAAAAAACTTTTTGGCACCGATTGTGTGAAATAAAAGAAAAACATTTGAAATTTGTATTTATATTTTTATCCATGTATTTTATCATTGAATTGAATTTTCCGCAGTCATTACAAAAAATATTGTTCGCAACTCGGGCGTACACGTCTTTCATCGCTCTCGAGTGATCACCCTACACACTCGTGATCGGCTTCGCCAACGACTTGTGTGCGGTGATCACTACTCGTGCGAAAAAGACGTATTTTACGCCCTTGTTACGAAAAAATCTATTTTATGTTCGCCAAGCCTTTTTTGAAGATGAAAGCTTTTGAAAATTTTGATATTAGCAGACAACTGCACGAACGCGATGAATGTTATTAACATCGCAGCACTTCAGCAAATTCATTTTTATGAATAAACAATGAAGTTGGCCTTACCAGAAATTTTAGAATACAGTGAATGTACAAATAATCAGCGAGGGAGACAAACTACTGAATTCTGAGTATATTTTAAACTGTGGCAGAGAAAAAACAGAATCAGATTATTGTAAAATTGTTGCTAAAATTTATAAAAAAAATTTTTTAGTTGGAGGTTCTTGTGTAACGGGAAAAAGTTTCCAACATGATTTAACCGCGACAGAGATTTAATAAAAAAGTTACAGCATAATTAACGCGACTATACGCTTTACAGAAATGCATGTAATCGCATATAGCTTTAAAAGTATTTTCTGAAAAATATCGTTTTTTACATCGATCTCCACGATATCTCAAAAATTACGCAACGGATCAACTTAATATTTTTTTTTTTGTTTTAAAGTTAAGTAAATTTACTGGAACCTTAATCAATTTACAAATTTAATTTATTGTTTTTCCTTCTTTAAAAGTCCTTCAATAAGAAAAAAAAAATAACGAAAAATAAGTTTAAAAATTCAAATGTTCACCATTTTGAAAATGTTTTACTTTTTGTTAATAAAATAGGTTCAGAATCCAGCAAACATCATCATCATTAAATTAAATAAAAAAAAAAGCTTTGTCAGATTATTTCCGATTAATTAAAAAGCTTTAAAGATGGAGACAAGAATATATTAACGAGTCTATTTTTTATTTTAAAAATTTTTTTGTTCATACTCAAAGTAAAATTAATTTATTTTTGTATAGCGTTTTGTATAGATTATTGAATTTTATAGTTATCAAAATCTGAAAATATCATGTGATCCGCTAAGCGATAATCTTAAATTACACGACTCTTTGAGTCTCAATATCTTTGGCACGTAAAACACTGTGTTTTATTACCTTACGCTAACAGCAATAATGGCACGAAAGCTTGGACTGAAAAAGATTTTTATGGAATTTTTTAATTATTTATTGTTCTTCTTTTACTGTGCTTTCTTGTTTTGCAAAAATATCAAACATATAGAGGCAACATTTATTGCCTAAAAGTTTGTTTATATTACATCATACACAAAAAATGCTGTACATGGAAAAAACTAACTTTAAGACAATTTAAACTTGTCTATGTGTTCTTATTTCGTGCCTGTAAAAAAAATTTTTCAAAACGCATAATAAGATACATATAAGTATAGCGCTTACAATTACAACCACCAACGTTGGCTCTGTTAGTATTCAAACTCTCAATAGTCTCACGTGCTCTGAGCTCTCCCTCTTCATTCCACTTTTATGAAGATCCGCCTTGAGCGGCACCACATACACACACACACACACACACACACACACACACACACACACACACGGTTTCTTCAATTATTCGGTCAAAAAGCTGATAAAATACAACATTTACAGGTGCAAAACATTATGTAAATCAAAGATGGGTTAGTATGACTTGTATATAATTTGCTGAATTATAGTTATAATTCTGCATTTACATGATGCTTATTTACATGTCAACGTGTTGAGTAATTTGAAAATAAATTTTATTTTTTCTCTTAAGCCGATACAGTGGAGCAAAATAAAAACCGCATAATTTGGATTGACATGGAAGTACGTATTTTAATCAACTTGTGGACTCCAAGTAGTTTTCTTTTGTTTCTTATCTAATTAATCTTATTCTTACAGATGACTAATTTGAATATCATTGAAGGAAGAATATTAGAAGTAGCTAGTATAATAACAGACGATAATTTGAATATTATCAGTGATGAATTTGAGATGGTCATTAATCAACCAGACTCAATTTTGGAATCTATGATTCCTTGGTGTCAAGTGCAACATGGAAAAGTAAGATAAACAAGTTTAACTTTATAAATTAGTATAAAAGAACAAACAATGAACACTTGTAGAGATTTTTTATTGTACAGATTATGTATAATGTATTAAAATGAATGTGATCGATCTACAAGAGCCCTTGTTTTGAGATTAAATGCTTCAGGCCTTAACTTAACCTATAAGCTTTAATAAAAAATTGATAATTTTTTCAGACTGGGCTGATTGAAGCTTCTCGTAATTCTATATTTAATGAACAAATGGTAGAAGAAGCACTATTATCTTTTTTTAAGAGGTATGTACCGTACAACACCTGTCCTATGGCAGGCAATTGTATGTACATGGACAGAGCCTTCTTGCAGAGGTACATGCCTCGGGCTTACGAATATGTTGGTGATGATGTCATTGATGTATCGTCAATAAATGAATTGGCCAAGTGAGTTATCTTATTATTTATTAAAAAAATTGAAATTATTTTTCTAAAGAAACTATTTTTTTTATTTTTAGAAGATGGAATAAGAAAATTGAAAAAAAGAAACAAAGAAAAACAGGTGATCACAGAGCTCTTGGAGATATAAGAGATAGTATAGAAGAACTGATGTATTATAAGAAAAATATATTTCTATAATTTTATAAACCTATTTTTTTACGACTCAAAATGGGATAAAATTAATTTTCTTTTAAAGTTATTGTTAGATTTACTATATGGGAAAATGAATTATATATATAGAATTTAACATTTTGTTGATGTTTACACATGTGAAAAAAAAATTTTTTTTATGCAAAGTCAATGATAGATTTATGCAGTTTAAAAATAAAATTTCTAACATTTTTTAAAATTTTATTCAATTAATGAGCAAGTATAAATTTCAGAAATTCCACATTTTTAAAATTAGTTAAAAATTATCAAAATATCAAATTGTGTTGTTATAGTAGCATTATCAAATAAAAAATTGTTAACTACATCTATATAATAAAACAAAGACAAAAAAAAATGTATAAAAGTAAATGAAAACGATCAACAAATACAGGTTGAGAAAAAATGTTAATGATTATATAAATATCAGTTGCAATTTATTTTACATATAACAAAGTTTTTTGTACAGTCACAGCTTGTTTATTTACACTCCATCACAAATATTCTAAATAACATTAAAAAAAATAAAATAATTTTTATTAACTCTTGTAGCTATTGATTAAATAGTACCCTTATAAATTAACAATCCTTTTATCAATTAAAAAAATAATAATATAAATACAGTTTCTCATAATCCGCAAAAATCTATAAGCAAAACCTGCTACTATTTTATTCGTCTCTTGCCTCCTTGAACAAGGGAAATGCTTACCTGCTAGTCCTGCTATATGTAAGTTCACTTTGCGTGACGTCATGAATGAAAAGCCGCCTCCACCACCGCGCTCCTATATATACTTGCATTGCTCGCGCGCGCGAGAGAGAGAGAGAGAGAGAGAGAGGTGTGGTGTTCGTGTGGCTGCAGTGTGTGTAACGTATATACAGCAGTAGAGGGAGCGAGCAGAGCGTGAGTACAGTGAATATTCCCTAGCTCCTCGACGTAAACCTGCATCTCGGAGATACACATTAGCCAGCAGGGGAGATTATACCTACATCAAGTGCCGCCTGCAAGTGGAAACGAAAGAAGTAAAGTGCCTCGTCTACACGAGCAACTAGTCAACCGCCCCGTTACATGCAGGTAAACTTATAGTATATACTATACCTGCGTATGCAGTGTGCAATGCTAGAGTAATGATGGCGAGGGGGGCAAAGCAAGGAAAAGGACAACGTTAGACATTCTTGCGCCCTGCCCTCGGCGATGTTATAATCGCAATGTTCACTAGCTGTGCTGTTTGATTGTTCTCGAGGAAGATGTTTAGTGCGGGCTTGGGTTCTTTAATGTGACGCTGCTGCTGTTGCTTTCGCGAATGAGTCAGACTCGCTGTGTTCTGTTCCGTCAAGAGCGCTTAGGCGTTTTCTCACGCCTTCCACTTGCTCTCTTGTATTGTAGCTTTGAGATCGCGAACCTTATACATCACTTACGAGTTTCTCGTCACGCTTTTTAAGAGGAGTTAAAAGGCGTTGTCCTGGCGATACATTTTTTGTGTGTGTGTATGTACAGTATATACTTATCGGCTTCCTGTAGTTTTTTTTTTGTTTGTTTGTCAAGTTTCGTTCTGCTCCGGAGCATTTTTACTTTCTCTCTCTCTCTTTCTCTTTTACTCGCTCCTATACCTATATCTTTTTTCTGGTGCATCTGAGTCACGACCCGTAGGTATGCAAGTTTGCTATGTGTGATTAAGCGATAAATGACGAATTTCTGATACATTTTTTCAATAGCTTCTGTTTTATTTTTTGTTAAAAAAGTATATTTTATTGAAACTGGATTGGTTTTTTTTTATCAATAGCATTGTTTGGGGTATGTTGATTTAAAACAGAAATTTCACTGTAAAGTTTACTAACAATAGAAATTTTAATTTACTTATTAATTATTGGCTATCTACATTTTTATATTAATTTAATGTTTACAAGACAACCGAGAGTTAAAAATTGCTACATAATAAGTAATAAATATATGTCATTTCAGGAGAATAACAAGTGACAAAACTTAAAATGACGGACTTTGGGCCCATCACCCTAAAATGGGATCCCAAGAATCTGGAGATCCGCACAATGTCAGTGGAGAAGACGCTGGAGCCACTTGTTCTACAAGTAACCACGCTTGTCAATACAAAAGGCCCCAGCAAAAAGAAAAAAGGTAAATCAAAAAGAGCAAGCGCTCTAGTTGCTGCTGTTGAGAAAGCCACTATCAATTTCATTGAGAAAGGAGAACAGATTGCCTATGAAAATCCTGACATTACTGCTGAGATGTTAAGTGCTGTTGATGAAGTAAGAAAAACTGGCTCAGCCATGAGCATTGCAGCTAGGTAATGATTCATAACTTTCCATATACTGTATTAACTATTAAAATGAAAATTTAATTTTAATGCTATGCTATTTCTTTGCAGAGAGTTTTCTGAAGACCCATGCTCCTCTTTGAAAAGAGGAAACATGGTTCGTGCTGCAAGAAATCTGCTTTCAGCAGTCACTCGTCTGCTTATCTTGGCCGACATGGTCGACGTTCACCTTTTATTGATATCTTTGCACGTCGTAGAAGATGATCTGAAGAAGTTGAAGAATGCCTCGTCACAAAGCGAGCTTCTGGAGAACATTAAACAGTTTGGCAGAAATGCATCGGAACTGATCAACCAAGCAGCTAAACGCCAGCAGGAGCTGAAGGATCCTCAATTGCGTGACGACCTGGCAGCTGCTCGGGCTGTTTTGAAAAAGCATTCAACTATGTTGCTAACAGCCTCAAAGGTTTACGTGCGACATCCCGAGCTAGCCGCTGCTAAAGCTAATCGGGATTATGTACTAAAGCAGGTTTGTCGGCTATTCTCTGGTCAAGGTTTACTATTTCATAAAAAAAAAATGAATATATGCTGCAGAGTTGCATTTTTGCGGTTGTACTTGTTCATCGCGACACTGTCTAATGAGATTTTCTGTGACGTCACCGCCGCATAAAGCGCATCTCAACCTACAACACTTTTTTCTTGGCTTTGCAGGTCTGCGAGGCAGTGAACACGATAAACGACGTGGCGCAAGGCAAAGCTCCAACCGACAGTCAGCATCCATACGACGGTCCAGGTGAGCTTGCCGCTGCCCTTGACGATTTCGACGAACGCATGGTCATGTCGCCCCTCGCTTACAATGAAGTCCGCACTCGGCCTAGCCTTGAAGAGCGCCTTGAGAGTATTATTAGCGGTGCCGCTCTCATGGCTGATTCCTCGTGTACGCGAGATGAGCGTCGTGAACGCATAGTTGCTGAATGCAATGCTGTTCGGCAAGCGCTTCAGGATCTTTTAAGCGAGTATATGAATAATGTGAGTATTGCATTTTTTTAAAGTATTATCTTCATATTTTACAAATTTATAAATTTTTTATGATGGTTCAAGTTTGTTGTCAGGAATACTATTAATTGCTATTTACATTTCATATTCAATTTACTGTTTTATATAAAAACGTTATTTTTACAATGTAGGCACAATTTTTATCCAGAAATTAGTTTTTTCTATTAAATTTCAAAAAGTTATTACTATATAAATTATACATTTGGCTAGGTAATATACTTGCAATTTAAAATTTAAATTTCTTAATTTAGTAAATATAAGTAAAGTTTTGAATTGATTTTTTATTTTAAATCAAGCATATATTAATTTATATCTTTTTATTGATACTTCTTGGAATAAGTGCTTATCTTAAATATAAATAGACTAAATAGGTTTTAATAAAGTATGTGCTTTAGCAATCAATAAGCTGCATATTTAATATTTTTTTAGTATGATTGGTGAAAAAGCACAATTATATTTTTCTGTGCAATTCAATTATTAAATAAGAACAATCTATTATAGATTGAATTATTTTTTCCTAAATGTTTTATACTTTTTATTGACTCTACATTATGATTTATTTTTGTTTGATGTGAGCAGTTGCAACTGGCTCGTGCTGGTAAAAGGGTAAATATTCAAGATAACCCTGTATGTTCCTTGCATCTACCAAATTTCATGCGCAACAAAATTTTCTCATTCCTGCTGAAGTTGTAGCTTTCAATGATTTATCCATATTGATTTACCATCAGTCATGAGCAATACATATGTTTTATTATTAATCTTACATTATCATCTTCAATAAAATACTAAAATGTAGATCGAAAATAAAAAAGCTAGTCTACATTTAGTTTTATAGATACTTATTACCTTTAATAATAATAATACAATTTCTCGCATTTTATAAAGGTAATGTTACAAAGTTTTCGCCTATAGATTGATCACTTATCTGTACTTTTTTCCTTTTTTTTGTTGTTGTTGCTTTGAATCGCTGTATTTTACTAATTAAAACAGTTAAATTCCTTATCGCATTAAAAATATTTCTCGTAAACGCTTGATAGTGCGAGTGACTGTGATTTAACTTTGCAAATAAAGACGATATAAGCCAATATTACACGCTAATATTGTTGTAATTACCTATAATTCTACAATACATCAGTCAAAATCAAAACATGTTATAATTTGAAGTATACCTACATTAATAGTATTTCAATCACTTTAAAGCAATCAGAATACAAATAAAAATTATAATTTATAAATACACATTTAGAACTCAATTGACATAAAATATAGAAACACTTGTATACATTCAAGCCCAAGCTAACAAGTTGTTTATCATTTCACACATAGGCCAGATTTAGCCGAATCCGCAAAACAAAGCCTAATACACATCCCAGAGTGTTGAGTGTTTTAAAGAACCGCATGATAATCATACCAAAAATTAATAACTTATCATATCTTGTACACAGATGGGCAAGAAGGAGCAGTCCGAGGGATTGGAGCGCGCCATCGACCACATGTGCCGTAAGACCCGAGATTTACGTCGACAACTACGTAAGGCCGTGGTCGATCACGTGTCCGACAGCTTCCTGGAGACCAGCGTGCCCCTGCTCGTCCTCATCGAGGCTGCGCGCAACGGTAAGGACAAGGAGGTGGAGGAGTACGCGCTCGTCTTCACGGAGCACGCCAACAAACTGGTCGAGGTAAGTGTATCTTTCAAACACGACTCATTTACGACAGAACAAAAAAGTGATTGTCTTTTAATATACTCAAATCGTTGTGTATTTGTCCTTAGGTGGCGAACCTGGTGTGCAGCATGTCAGGCAACGAGGATGGCGTAAAGATGGTTCGCTACGCCGCGGCCCAGATAGAGAACCTCTGCCCGCAGGTGATCAACGCAGCGCGAGTCCTTGCAGCGCGACCTCGCTCCAAGGTCGCACAAGACAACATGGAGGTATTCAAGCAAGCCTGGGAGAACCAGGTGCGCGTGCTTACCGAGGCGGTGGACGACATCACCACGATCGACGACTTCCTCGCCGTGTCCGAGAATCACATACTCGAGGACGTGAACAAGTGCGTGCTTGCGCTCCAGGAGGGCGACGCCGACACCCTTGACCGCACTGCCGGCGCGATACGCGGACGCTCGGCTCGGGTCTGCAACGTCGTCCAAGCCGAGATGGACAATTACGAGCCCTGCATCTACACCAAACGCGTGCTCGAGGCTGTCAAGGTCTTGCGCGAGCAGGTCATGCCTAAGTTTGCTCAGCGCGTCGAGGTGGCTGTCGACGCGCTCGGCAGTACGCCGCCTAAGGATGTCGACGAGAACGACTTCATTGACGCGTCCAGACTCGTTTATGATGGTGTACGCGAGATCAGGCGCGCCGTGCTCATGAACAGGGTAAGCTAAAGCTTTCGTTTGATATGACTTTAATTTAATAACTGTTGATTACGGAGAAGAAAATTAATGGATTGATTGATCATTTTGCAGGCCGACGAGGATTTGGATCCAGAGGACGTGGAGCTGGATGAGCATTATACACTGGAGACGCGCAGCAAGTCGAGCGCACAGACCGGCGAACACGGGGTGGACGAGTACCCAGAGATCAGTGGTATCACAACGGCCCGCGAAGCCATGCGCAAGATGCCCGAGGAAGACAAGCAGAAGATTCTGCAGCAGGTCGAATTCTTCAAGAGCGAGAAGCTCAAGTTCGACCGGGAGGTAGCCAAGTGGGACGACGCGGGCAACGACATAATCGTTTTGGCCAAGCACATGTGCATGATCATGATGGAGATGACGGACTTTACGCGCGGCCGCGGACCACTCAAGACTACCATGGATGTCATCAAGGCGGCCAAAACGATATCCGAGTACGGCACGAAGCTCGACAAGCTCACCCGACAAATCGCCGACCAATGCCCCGAGAGCTCGACCAAAAACGATCTGCTCGCTTATCTGCAACGTATTGCTCTCTACTGCCACCAGATGAACATTACCAGCAAAGTCAAGGCTGACGTGCAGAACATCAGCGGTGAACTGATTGTTTCGGGTCTGGACAGTGCCACTTCGCTTATCCAGGCTGCAAAGAATCTTATGAACGCCGTTGTCCTGACCGTCAAGGCATCTTACGTGGCCAGCACCAAATATCCCAGACAGTCTACTGTCACGGTGAGTTTACTCTTGAACACTCTTCTCATCTCTCTTTGACCTCTTAAACAATTAAATATTGAAATTACAAAGAAAATAGATTTTATCCTTGTAATTGACTTCCTTGCTTACTAAATTAGATGAAAATAAATTTAGCCCTTTTGCAGTCATAAATTAACGTACTAACAGTGATAACATACATTCAAATGAAGGGCAAATTGAAATTTACTTTGATAATTTTGCTAGTACAAAAATAATACGATTATATTTGCCGTAAAAATGAAAAAAAAATTAATATTGCAATGAAAAGGAAGCTTAAAGAACAATAAATTATTTTTTGGACTTACCATATTTCTAGACCATTGAAGACAATGGGAATGAGAAGCAATGGCCGCAAGAGCCGCTCCTGCTCTACTTACCCGTATCATACAATTTATCTATTACTTGCTCCTTATCACTAGCATAAAAATTGACAGCTGCACCAAAGTGACGACAATTAATTTTATTTAGGGCCTGTGTGCTGTGTGAAACATATATACATATGTGTATATAGAAGCACAATGTCCTCGTTTTTCTTATAACACTTCGGCGTAAACAATGCAGTATTAGAGTCACTGCCAACTTATTACTGCCACTTGCTTTTGCTATTTTGCTTATCCACAAAAATATCAATTCTAAATAAAAGGATTTTTTCTTATTGTGTTTATTAGATTATCAATTTCATTAGATTTTTTTAATTGCATAGAGACAAAAAATTAACAATTTGAAAACCCTTTTACTTTAAAATTTAAAAAAATGGAAAATTTTTAAGTATATGGTCTTTATATGTATTATACATTTTTATTTATGGCACTTATAAAAAAATTAATTATATAAGCTAACAATTTGTAACTTAGTATAAAAATTTTTTATTAAAAATGCACAAATTATTTTTAATTTAAATGATTTCATAAGTGCTGTATAATTTAATGTGTGTCATTATGTATCTTTATACAAAATAGTTTTTTAAAGTATTGTAACTGTAACATGTATACCTTTGGCTAATAAAAGCTTCTTTATTGCTTGCTAACTTGCCTTTTGGATAATGCAGTATGTAAGTAAAATCATTAAAATAATTATTATTGTTATTATTGTGCATCTTTGCACTGAAAAATATAATTTTACATGTTTAAAAAATTTTCATGTATTATTAATTAATGATAGAAATGCAATATTTCAATTGAATCACACCTGACATCAGTTTGTAAATAAAAATTGAAGCAATATTTAAAAAATTAATGATAATAACGAAATTCTTTTGTCTGATTACAGTCCCCTATTGTCGTGTGGAAGATGAAGGCACCAGAGAAGAAACCACTCGTGCGACCTGAACGACCAGAGGAGGTACGTGCCAAGGTGCGCAAGGGCTCGCAAAAGAAGGTCCAGAATCCAATCCATGCGCTCTCCGAGTTCCAAAGCCCGACTGAGAGCGTTTAAGCTGCTGAAGAAAACCGCCTTCCTACACCCCTCTCCCCTATAACAATTTTCCGTGAGTGCTTCACTCTAGATAACTTAAATCTTGAGCAATTAGCTCGTCCATTATACTCGATGTTCGAAGTTGGAAATTATTTAATATAGAAACGAGTCGAGCAGTTTTCATCTACCTATGATTTATTGTCGTGGAAAACTTTTGATATTTTAACTATGCCTTTTTGACTGTTGGCTAGTCTTAATGTTTTTGATAAATGGATTTTAAAATATTTTGAATCAAGAAGAGATAAGAGAACAGAATTTTCTAATTTACCTGTACTTTGAATTTTTGAGCTAAAAAGTAAAGACTGAAATTCAATTACTCTTTAAACTTTCACAAATTCAAGCTTTGATGGATAGGTATATTACTTTTTTGTGGGTATTATAATAGAAATGGCTAGCCAAGTTTTAGTTTTAAACTGAAACAGCCTTTCTTACTTTGGTTGGCTTTGTTGAATAGTATGGCAGTCGAATACACTTAAAGACAAATACAGTGTCTAAAATACTGGTATTTGCTCAAATGAATTTTGCAACAGCGGAATCTTGTGAATGTACTTTAATGAGTTCTAGAGTGAAATTCTCAAAAAAATTACGTAAGGTCAATTGTGAATATTGTCCTTTTTTCTTTCTATTATGATTATGAATGGATCAATTTATTATTTACATTTTTGTTTCGCCCTTGAATTTTAGAGGAGAATATAAACATTTGTTTTACTTTTGCTGTAACTTGTAAATGTTACAAAAATACTTTTCAGGTACCTTAATCCCAAAAGAGTTTATACTTACTTGAATCACTATCGATTCTGATTAAAGATGTAACTGATTACTCTTGATCTTGGTAATAGATAAATTAAGCGATATATGCGTGGAAAAGTTTATCAAACTTATTAGATGCATAAAAGCAGTCTAAGTCTAAGTTTCAATAATTAATGCAATTTTCCATGAATATATCTATTTTCAGAATGAAGAAAAGTATATTGATAAGTCGATGACTTTTTGAGATTTCAATTTTAAAGTGGATACTTTTGTAATTTTAGAAAATCGACCTTAAAAGTTATACTTGGATTAATTTTCATATTATTCAATACAATATCCACTTTAAAATAACAACTTATCTCAAAAAATAGAATGTTTTTAAAAATGAAAAGCAGTATATAAATACAAAATATATACTTGAAATACTTTGGTATTAGAATTCATGTATCACATCTATTACCCCAGATACTCATTAACGTGTGAGTGTCATCGACAATTTAACTGAGGCCAAGTTCAACAATTTCTCAAGCATTATATAAGCGAAAGGGTAGACGGTATATATATAAAAAAATCAGTTTAAAACTTTTTTTTTAAGTTGCATGGGTAACAGGGGATGAAGAATAAAGTAGGCGGAGAAAAAGAAACGAGGCAGTATTGAATTTTTTGTAAATGAGACTGCCAATCACACAGAGTATTGATTACTGAGCCAACTGTATATAAGTGAATGTGTACTTTATATTTATGGCTGAGATTTCATTTTGGATGTCTTTTATATATAAATAAAAAAATGCGGTTGTGGAGCAAAGTGATATTGGCATATGACGAGGGTACCGTAAAGTTACGTGCCTGCATTTAGAAATCTTTAACTCTCCGAGCAATTAACCGGAATTACTTTCCGTCAATGCGCAATAAAAAAAAAATTTACAAGTATTTTATTATGACCATTATTGCAATACAATTTTATATTTAGTTTAGCTTCTGCGAAAGATGGATAAACTATCAAATCTTTTTTCTTTTTAAATTGGACGAATTTTAAAATAAAATTATTGTATTATATAGCTTATGATATAAGATAAGAAAAGAAGAATAAATATCTATCATTTTATAATTATTTATATTTATTTGTAAGATAACTATTTGGTAAAATTTATTTTTCGCGTGCCTATTGATCGCTTTATTCTTTATTCTTTTTGCTTATTGAATAATGTTAGGATTTAAATACTATAATTGTTGTATTACACTATCAGAAAAGAAAAATTTAATTTACTTCAGTCATTAAAACAAAATTATGAATAAAAGACAACAAACAGCATTTTTATGTATACGTATAATATATATGATACTTTGTAGCTGTATTTTTTTCATCTCTTATTTATTTATAAACTTATTGTAGCATTTATTTTCTGTTATATACTTTTTACCTAGATTTTCTTTCATGATATTTTGAAATGTATTCTTAAGCATCTATATACACCGTTTTCAATTTGTTAAAATACATTTAAATACTAATATAATACGTAACAAAATTGTGAGTATTAAATTTTGAGTTACTCAGCGATAAACATTTTCAATTTATTACTTAATAATGATAATAACTAAATTTACCTGGCGGTATAATTTGTAGAGCGTAACATAATTTTATAAAAAATAAATGATTTATAATAAAAATTATACACATAATGAAATAATGAACGAAAAGTGTAATTTTTCTTTACCTGCTGCGTTTGATTCTCAAACATAAATAGAATATTTAATAAGCTTTGCTTACCATCTGCAAAGTATAAGATACGAATTTAAAAAAACAAATTTTCATTATTAATCACAACTAACGAATTTTGCTGAGCTGTTAAGATAAAAATAAATTTAATCATGTCAAAGTAACTATTACAAGTTTAAAGAAGGATCTAAGCAATGAACAGTAATTCACAGTTTCATACTTTGAATTTAAAATTCCGTTCTGTATTGTGTAATCAAATTCATTTTTACAAAATATAATAATTGAAATTTATTTTTTTGTGTAAATTTTTTAAAAAATATTATTTTTGTAAAACTTTTTATAAAACGCATATTGCTTGAGTAAATTTAAGTAATTTTTTGAGTGAAAAGATGCAGATATTAATAAAATTGTGAAAAAGTATTTAAGAATGGAGAACAAAAGCTAAGTTACGAATTCATATACCATGTTAAAATCTGCTGTATACTGCATGCATTAACGTTGAAAACGAAAATAAAATTTTACACGTACGAGTTTGTGTTCCTTATTTCATCCTTGAAATTTGATTGAAAGGTAAGGGATTTGAGAAATAACTTGATAAGACAGTTGTTTTTGGTGTTTTACGTACATAATGTTTTTTTTTTTATTTTTTTTTCTCTTTTTGCTTTGTATGCTATTCGTTAAATGCTATAAACAAAAAAATAAAGAGATAAAATGAAAGTTTGAAAAAATGCTAAGACTTGTTTTAATCGAAATGGTAAATAACATGAAACATCGCTTAATTACATGATAAAGTATGTGTGATCCTTCATGAGCAAACATTCGAATTGCCGAGTTTTTTCATTTTGGTTTTCTCATTTTTTTTTTTTTTTTTTTGTATAGTCGTTTATACGTATTTATATATCCCATTGAGAAACAAATTACATGAAAGAGGTACATCATTCGCATACATAACTTAAAAAAAAAATAATAATAAAGAATAGTGAAAGTGTCTCGCGGATATGAGTGTATCGATGCTTAAAAACTAGCCGTTCATAATCTGCTTCGCTTAAAAAAATATAATAATATCACGCAGAGTATTACGCTCGATTTTTCGATCATTATGAGAAAAATAAATTTTCCTTTTTTTTTCATTTCATAATATATTACAAATTCAAAAAAGCAGTTCGGCGATGTTCGCTCGCCTAAATCAACGAATAATTACAATCAATGGAAAATAAGAAAAGAAAGAAAAAATAAATAATCATCAACGTAAGCGACGATAATTGAGCATCTCTTGTGAGAAAAGCGATTGAATATGACAAAAATACAAAAATTCATTTTAACCAAAGAACAGCCCGCTGGCCGTTTTGGTATTATACATATCGACAAACCGAGCGTTCGCGCTCTCATTTGTACAAATTATAATTACACCCGGCTTCTTCTCCGAACATTTTGCTGCTCTTGGCCAAGGGGCTGCTGTCCAGTGATCGCTTGAGATATAGTCAGTCCCCCTTGGCTTGTACGGAAGTGTAGGGCAGCAAAGCTGGACTATGATGGGCCTTGAAATTTCCCGACTGCAGAGACGAGGCAACGACTGTCCAGCTTTGTTAGCTGTTAGATCGAACAACAGCAACAGCACTTATAGATGTTTGTCGAGAAATTTCGAGACTTTGGGAAAAACTATCGCAAAAGGCAAGCTTTACAATCGTGCGTGTCTTTTTATTTGTTTTTTTTTCTCGGCACTCCTTTTTTTCTCTTCACGAATCATCACAATAGAAATGTTCTTCGGAAAAAACATCACAAGCCGTTATCAGCTACAAGCAATAGAATGATTAGTTCAATTAAATATATATATTTATACTTATTTGTATATTTTTTTTTGTACAATTACGATTTTTCGAGTTTTTTGTTTGTTTATTTTTTATTTTTGTTTGTTGCTACTACGTAAAATCAAAGTTAAAACTATACTCTTCAAAATTACTTAACAGTCATGCAAAATTTAACTGTCCTTTAATCGTTACACTATTGCGTATGAAAAATTATTATATTACCTATTAAATTTTTTTTAATCCAATCTATTTTTGTTTTTTTAATTTTTTTTTTAATTTTTGTAAAGGTATTTCTTATGCGTGCATTGTGTCGAGAGTTTTGTTTGTCGTCGTTCGAGAGTCTTACTTTAAAAAGATGAACGCTTGGATATAATAATTGAAAGACTGACTCGAAACGAGAAAATGCGTATGTCTCTACTTAAAAGTTTCAATGGTGGACTCTCGACAATGCACAGTAGTAATAAACATTAGCTTGCCTGTAATTTTTATTTTTTAATAAAATTTGAAATTTAATATTGATGTATAATTTAACATTTAAAAACACGTTTTTAATTTATTTTAATTTCACAAAATATTTTATTCCTACTGTGCACCCCTATTAATTGTTTAAAAAAAGAAAAAAGAAAAACAAAAAAATGCTCAAAATACGCTTACCATTTATAGGACTATTTATATAATTACGATTACAACGTAGCAGATTTATTAATGTCGCCTAAAAACTAAGATAAAAATTCCGAAACAAGACATTTTTTTTTCTCAATAGAAAATTTTCAAGAAGTAAGTAAGCATGTGTATAGATTCTGCTATCAGAGTGAAAAAAAAGAGTCCCTCACAGCCTGAATTAGAATTTCATGTGAGATCTTTTAAAGTTCATTCGTCAATAGAACGAGATGTTAAAAAATAAAAAGAAGCGCAAATAGAGAGTGGATCTAAGATGTACGTACTATCCACTCATAACATACTCCTATTTTAAAAGACATAAAATCCTGCAGGATTGTCCTTTTTTAAATCAAATATTTAGACATTACAATATTACATAATCCAAACATATAAATATATTTGAATCCCCGAGTCATAATAAAAAGTGATTGATGCTTGGCAACATAATTATACATTTGTGCACATGTCTCACAATAAAAATCAACGTAAAAAGTGAGACGTTTTGGAGCCAAAGCCGAACGAGACTAGACTATTCCAACACAAATATTTAATCCACCTGAATTGGTCTTAGCTTAAGTACGGCATTCGTTATGGCTCGGTATTTACACCCAAAAAAGCATGCAGTCAATTATAGATATGGCTCGCGGCGATAAAAAAAGTATTCGCATCAGGCAGGAGAAACTCTCTACTCGATAATTATTATTCAAACAAAGTCACATACTCGTCGTCCGATTAAAAATTGGTGCAACGAGTCAACGTGTATTTTTACAAGCAAGAGAGAACACTACACGTGCTTTCTTACTGTCTGTCTCGTACTTATACGCCAGTAAGTGGCAACGCTAATATAATATACAATAATACGCCGATTCTCTGCTAAAATTCGTTACGCAGGCGTTTCGTTATCTAAATCTCGCCGCTTATACATTATTATAATTATTCTCGGTAATAGCGCTCTCTGGAACTTTTTGCATTTAAAATTAGTAGCATATCATCGTCCGTATATGTGTACGTGTATCAATGTGTATGTGTGTGTGTATTATTCTGTATATGCACAAATACAAACATCATTTGTTTGTGTTACTAAAATTGTTAAATTATCATATATATAGATCCATATTTTATATCCATTATTATTTGAAATACTTATAATTCTTTTAATTATATATATAATATATCTTTTTTTTATCTCATTTATCTGTTTTTTTATCCTTTTTTTGTGTACTTTTTTTTTTCTCTCGTATAATTATATATAATATATTTTTGTGATTTTTTTGTTTTTATAATCTTTTTGTTTGTATATCATTTTGTTTGTTTTTTTTTTCTGCACGTATACACATCTATATTTCTATATAATCAATTTAAATAGGAGTGAGTGAGAGAGTGATATCACCTATAGAGCTTTTTTACGTTTTACATATTAATGATGATAGATTAATCTTACAAGGGGAGTTGTAGCGTTTGCATCAGGAAGTAAATACACCGGCATAGCAGCAGTCTTGACGGTACTCGAGAAGCTTATTATACAGGAGTACTGCCTCCTCGCAGTCGCGTAATCGAAGGGTAAGTAGGGCTGATGATGATGATGATGATGCGGATTAGCTGTAGCAGCTGCTGATCCTGACGATGCTACTGTTAATGCTGCTGCTGCTGGCTGTTGGTTGACTATTGCCTGCTGCAGAGAGTAGCTGCTCTACGACGACTTGGCACTGATCTCCGGTGGCGTCGTCATTTTGAATGCTGGCACGAATTCCGCGGCGTTTGGGTTGAGTGTGCTCTGTTTGAAACGAAACGAACGAGAGATTAGTATCTATATTTATATCAGAGCTAATTATAGATAAACATGTTTATGATTAATTATGATTGTTGTTGTTGTTACCTGCTTGGCGATTTCGTCGTGAACTCGGAGTCCGTTGAGCTGCTGGCATAGCTCGGCTCCGTTGTTGTCCGCTGCTCCGGAACATGCGTGCACCCAGGCGCTCGAGGTCTGATTGCGCTCGTGCTGCCTCTCCTCTTCCAGCATCGCCTCCAGACATTCTTCCATCAGCTCCTCCTCCTCCAGTTGTTTCAGCACCTGGACATTATATTTTAACATTAAAACACTAATCCCTTATTTATTTTTTATTATTCGTGCAAAAATATATGTTATAATACGTACCTCTTTGTCAAACTCCTCCTCGTTCTCCATCCACATGTACTCGGAAAAGTCATTCTCGGCGTTTGTGGGAGTAGGAGCCTCGTTCGTCTCGGCCTCCACGTTGTCCAGGTAAGCTATTACTCCGCTCTCGTGGCCGTAGTAACCGTTGCCCGAGCCACCCGTTGGGATCTTCATTTTCATAACAATTGTCTTTTTTTTTAATTTCTGTTGAACAAAACAAATATAATAGCTAGTTAAAATCAATTCATTATATTTAGGTAGATATATATGTTGTTTTAATTATATTATATATAAGTAAGTCAAGACGATTATTCAGAAATGTAAGTGAAAAATCAGTGCGGTCATACTTAATATAGATTTATGTTTTATTAAATCGCTATCTCTTATTAGTCTTTAGCTTTTTAAGCTGATTTTGTGATTATCTACTTGCCATTCGCTTTCTTTTTCCTCTTATTATTTTACTGTTTTTTTTTTCAATTAAGTTTTAAGAAATATAATATATGTTGCTTGTAAGTGATTCTCTCTTATATACCTTCAACTCTAATGTTAACTACATATCAATTTTATCCTTACATAAAAAGAAAAAGAAAAAATCAAGGTCACATATATATTAATCTACACGGCAAAATAAAAAAGAAAAAGATAAATAAGAAGTCAAAATCGTTCGACGAAATTGATATGGGTACCTATAACTATCGGCGCACAAAATATTCATATTATGTACAGCAATAGAAAAGGATAAACGCACGGTAACAGTGTGTCCTCAACTTACGAACACCCCCTATCACAAAAAAGAAGAAAAAAAAAGAAAAAAAAGAAAAAAAAAAGAAAAAAAAAAAGAAAAAAGACGGGGAGTCTCTTAGGTACCTACCTATATCTCGCACAACCAAACAAGTATAAAAGCATATAAGTATATAATATAAGCAAGGTCGCTGACCAGTCACAACCTTGGTGTTGTTGTTGGTCTCCTCTCTCTTTTAGGACACGATATCGTCGTTCTACTCTACTCGCGCTAAGACGCGGCGGGCGCCGTCGTTTACGAGTGTGTCGACGCGTCGTAGTCGTTTCGTTTCGCGAATGAATTCTCGTTCTCTCACCTTGAAAGCTTATACGTATGTGTGCATATATATATATGTATGTATTTATGTATATGTTTATGTCTACGTACACTCACTTGGCCGATATTTATACGCTTACATATAATATAATATCTTTGAAAAATTGAGAATCGTACATTTATCTGCGGATTTTTGAGTATATGCTACGCGATTCATTGAGTTTTACCAAGGGGGTTTTCACTCTTGAAATCGATTTTTTTCAAAAGAAATCGATTGTAATCGATTGAAATCAAATGAAATCGATTTGAAATCGATGTGAATTCGATGAAATCGTTTGAGCGATTTAAAATCGCTGTAATCGCTTAAAATAGCCAAAAATCACTGAAAATTGAAATCGATTTCACGAGTGAAAAACTTCTTGAATTACACTGTTTATGTTGGGTTATTGGGCGTGACTTTGGACTGATATATCAGTTTACATACTGAAAAAGGATGATTATCGTTTTGAAACTGAAATCTTTTATCAAAATGTGTGTCTTTTTTATTTATTTATTTCTTTTTTTTATTTTTGAGGTTTGGAAATGTGTGGCGTGATAACGATTGTTGCCGCTGATACTACTAATACTACTACTTCGATAACGTATATTTTTTTTAAAGTGTACCACGGTTTTAATTTGGATTTTTTATATGAATTTAAATATTTCGTTTTTTGTTTTAATTTAAAAGGTGATGTAGAAATCATATGATTAATTGGAATTATTGAAGAAGATCAGTAACTTCTTTGTTTCAAAGTGAAAATTTATTCGAATATAATTTGGAATACACTACTCACTCCAATTTGAATAACAACGTGCTTAATAACACATTATAAATATATTCATAAAAATTTTTGTACATTTCAAAAGTGATACTTATATTTTTTTTTTCTTGTAGATGATATCATTATTGATAGTATTAATCAGAGCTAATATTATTTTATGTAAAGATAATAAAATTAAAGTTATCTAATCATTGACGAAAGTATTTTTTTTTTCATTCATTATACCGATCTCAATATAATAATTTTTATGTAATAATTTTTAACTCGAAAAAAAGAATAAAGGCAAGTATAAACAAAGAACGAATTGCGTTGTTACCTACTTTATCTGTTTTTTTTTTTTTTTTAAATTTATTTTCGTTACATTAAAACGTAATTACCGAACGATTAATCATAACCGATAAAATTTTGTCAGTTATTATTGGTTAAAATAACTTTCGGAAAAAAAGTAATTCTTTAAAGAAAAACAAAAATCGTGTATTCTTTAATTAAAAATACGTATCTACACTTTGACGGGTACTTATATCTCATGTTTGTATGCATCTAACTATAATAAAAAAAGAGCGATCTAACCTCAACAGTTCAACATTCGCTTTTAAATTCATAGTAATATTTATAATTATTAAAATAAGTTAATGGGTTGATAATAATTATATTCTTGCCACAAGAAATTATAAACTTGAAAAAAAAATTAAACTAATCACAAGTATAATATTTCTCTTTAAAAAAAAAGAACAAAACTCCGAATAAAATATAATTCAAGCTTACTTCGCGTTACTTAGTTATAGCACACAGCTGCGTAAACATTCCGATCAACTCCTACCTGTAAACTTGTATACGTTTTGAGTCTGCCAATTTGGGTTATTTTTTTCTTGAATATATCCAGCATCAGATACGAAAATTTGGGAAAGGTTATGCAAAACATTCACTTGAAAATTTTGTACAAGAAAAAAAATCGGATTCAAAGAAGAGATAATGAACGAAAAATTTCTATGTATCAGGTCATGCAAGCCGTAATAATAATAATATAAATAACACGAATAATTTTGCAGGCCCGTGCCACATCGTTAAACTGCGAATTTTCTTCATCATTCTTTTTTCTTTCACTTTAAATTACCGGCCATTTTGAAAAAATCATCTCTCCTCTTGCTCTTTTCACGTATATATTATTATTATCTCTCACTTCTTCATATTTGCTTACCCCTTCCCCTCTTCCCTCTCTCGCTCTCCTCTTCGCCAGTCTCAAATTTTAATTCTTTTGTTTTCGCTTCGATATTTCTTTTTTATTTTTTATTTTTAAATTTACGAACCAAGAGTGCTATAAATGAACAGATCTGCAAGGATCTTAAAAGAGCCAAGAAGCATATATGTGTTGGTATACCAGACAAGAAAAAATAGGCGTTACATCGTGATTTTCGATCAAATGGCTTTGTTCGTTTTATTTTGGCTTTGAGAGCAGCTGCGTGTTGTCAAGAAAAAATAGAGAGAGAGAGAGAGAGAGAGAGAGAGAAGAGCTTCTCGGTTTCCTACCTATTTCATTCTTGATCTATAGATCTTTGTTTGTATACCTATGAGATACCTATATACCTATATACTAGACCGGAAATCGCGGGGAAAGTCGTCGAAAAACAAGCAAGCCGCATCTGACTCATCATTAAAGTCTGTCTCGCGTATACTCGATTTTTATTACAGGTACCTATGTCTATATATGTACGCAATAAAAAAAAATTTACATAATCGAGAAAAGAGGAAAGGGGGGGGGGCAGGCACTCGTATTACACACTTGCGCAACATGTCATTTTCGCGGTTTCATTCTATATTATACGGTCTGAATAATAATGACAATAATGATATTAATTAATAAAATCTTGTATTTTTACGTAAAAAAATCTGGAAAAATTATACAATTGTCCACCAATGGTCGATATATTTTTTTCTTCTCATTTTTATATTACTTCTAATTGAGAAAATTTCAATACAATATATATATATATAGTCCTCTACATCACAACTAATTGTATATATAAGACATTTATTTTACAGTAAGTATATAACGAGATGTATTTCTGCATGCAAATGCACTGAACAGCAACAACAACAACATTATTTTGCCGGCAGATATAAAATTTCGTTGCTGCCAAACTATAATTAGCATCGCTTCATTTTTCGAGTGGCTCCTCTCTATATTCGTGTTGCCAGCCAGAGGCAGCAGCTAAAACACGTATCACCAGCATTGGTCTGCGTGTATTAAATGAAAAATGTATAGTTGCTTATACTTATACCAATACCACCAGACTGTGGTAAACATTGAAGAATTATGTATGTACCTACATACATATGTACGAGGTGGAAAGAGAGGGAAAGAAGGTATGTTTCTTTATACACACTTATCGTCAAATAAAAAAATATCTGAGAAATGTGGTGTCTCTCTCTCTCTCTCTCGCGGTGAAAACAAGAGATCTTCCAAGCATTTTTTTGAGCTTCCGCGTATATAGGTGTATCCACCTACGCCGTATTGTTTTTTTTCAATTTTTTTTTATCAGCAAGTTTTTTTCGGAGTCGATAGACGATTGGCAACGACGTATTTACTGCCGCTGCGCGACCTTTGTTATTAAATTCTTTTATTTTCATTGCTTGCGTGTATAATATAATATTTACCTGTATTATAGATATACCAAAATGTATAATGGTAATTGAGTAGGCGTACAATAACACCTTAGAAATGGGAGGGGATAAATATCAAGTCTGCTGGTGTCTGTAGCTTGTTTACCTATATATAATTTCTAAAGTTTCGTCAACACGCGTGTCATTTACAATACACAAATTCACATTAATTTGTATATTGTATGTTTAAAGTATTTGGGTGGGTGGGTGAGTGTACACGTGGATATAAAAAAAAAAAAACAAATATTGAAAATCATCGAAATCGAACACGACAATAACAGAAGTCAAATCATTAAGATATCTAACAAGTGTGTGTGTGTGTGTGTGTGTGTGTGTGTTTCTGTGTATTGTATTCATATACATGTCGTGTATGCATATTATATTTCCGAACATTCGTTTACAATAAGCTATGCGTATCCGCAAGCTGCTTCTACTTTGCATTTGATTATCAAGAAACTGTATACGCGCGAGCAATTATTGTGATATACGTTAAGAAAAGAAAAATCAAAAACATCAGCAGCAACGGTACAGTTTTTTATGCTTACGTATACTTATTTTTAAACAATTTATCACATATTTATTATTTTATTCGCTTCACCTTTCTCCCACCGCCCCCGCGCGCGCGCGCGTGTGTGTATATGTCTATATACAATACATATGTTTACAATCTGGAGCATGATATGTACAACATTTAAAACTTATAATATAAAAATCGATGCGAGTTTCAAGTCTCGAGTTTGTGTATTGTATATTTCAGTGTGCAATAATTTCGGAGTCGAAGCTATATGTATAAATATATACACCGGCTCCAAAAATTATTTCTTGTATTTATATGTTCATATACGTACACCCACACATACACGCACACATGCTACACTCTTCAATTCTTTCTACAAACTGTCAATTAATTCAGCCTTAGAAACTATTTACCAGTACCCCATCAATAAACCCACATTAAAAAGGTAAAAAAAATTTAAAAAAAAGAGCCTACAATTTATATTATATAGGTACACGGACGTGTCCAAATTACACATCTACTATACTGCCGCAGCTGTGGCTTCTGCTGCTGCTGCTGACGAAAAGAGAGTCGCGCGAAAATGTCGACGTCCGCTGCTCCGTTTCCCTCTCACCCCCCACCCCACCCTCCGATCCCAACGTTTTCCTTCATCTTTGAGAATTGATAATAGATATTTATGCAAACTACATTATATTATAGAAATCTATGTTTTCGTTTCGCAAATACGTATATTTTATCGAGAAAAATGCGCTATCCACATCGCGTCATGAGAATAAATAATAAGTCGTTCTTTAATACTACACAGAAAACACAGAGAAAGACATCACACATAACACACTTTATAAACGTATAGCTGTTATATATAGGTATAGTAAGAACGTGGGTAGATATAACAAGACAGCGCCCGGCTTTCGCCGCGGCCATTCCTTGGATTTACCTACCAATACTACATTTACGTAGTGCGCGTATATATAGGTATATATTTCATTAGATTGCACTAACACTCATTGATATATTTATACGTATTCTTATATACATAGATATATCTCACCTTTTATATTATACGTAAAACGTACATACGTAATTTCGACAAAAGAACAAAACTTTTTGGGTCCGCGACGCACAACTCCCTCACTCACCCGCACCCACACAAAATTCTACGCATTTTTAATTCTCAATAATACCTATACCACAAAATCATCTTACCTCGGCTAATTGCGCAAAAACTGCTGCTATACTGCTGCTGCTGCTCCTCTTTTTCTTTCTCTTCAGCGGCTGCTTTGCTCCGCTTTTATGTAAAACACCGCACTCAAAAATCCTACAACACTCTACTTATGCACAGTTGCACCAATTTTTCTTCAACTTATTCTTGCGATCAGAATTTATATGTTTCTACGGTTTATTATCTGCTGGTGTTATGCTACACTGTTATTTATATATCCGTATAACTTGGTGATTATATATTTCTGTTACTGCTGCTGTTGCTGTACTACTGCTGCTGCTGGTGCTGCTGCTACGGGCGGCGTTCCTTCTCCTTCTCCTCGTCACCACAATAGCTTCTCCCCTTTTCGGAGCGTATTTTATATATGTGTGTGTGTATGTGTATACGCAAAAGTATAGATATATTTATAATAATATATATCTATATATACTCTCTACAGCTTTCCTCACAATACTGATGCTCTCTCTCTTTCTCACTATAGGTACTCTTGCGATCGCTGCTCCGACGAAGACTTGCTTCCTTTCTCTTACTATACTATGCGTTCCTTGTCTCGCTCCGACTTTTCCGTTTTTCTCTTTTCCTTGCGCGCGGCAGCTCTCAGTTTCGCCTCTCTTTTATGTATACATATTATATACCTATACTAAGACCTGGTGTTTTATCCGTCTTTCTCTTCTTTTTCTTGACAAGCCTGGCTGGCAGGCTATGTATAGGTCTGGTATTATATATAAAAACTCTCCCCTCTTTTTACTGTGTGTTTTTCGTGTTTCGTACTGCCCCAACTCAAGCTTATACAATTAGCGAAAGTAGGATAGAAACTCAGCGCTGACGAGTTGACGACTCCGGTTTTTTGACCGCTCGATTGACTGTCAATATCTTCCCGAATTTCAAATAAATTCTACTTATTTTTAGTATTAAGGTTTGATATTTCAATTTTTCTAAGATTTAGAGTTTGTAAAATTTAGGTTTTTTGTGAATTTTCTAATTAATATTTAATATACATTAAAGCATATTGAAAATACAAATACTTTTTAAACAGAATGATATATTTTTTATATTTAATAATACACGATAACAATTATCCATTAGTTAAAACTTATGTAGAAATAGCAGTGCATACTCGAACAATTGTATGATAACAGCTCCGTAAAGATGAGATTCAAAACTGGAGTAATAATTATAGAAAATTATCTTAACTGAAAGAACGACAGAATTATTTACAGTAAAAAGAATAACTTTCACAATTTTTAAAAATAAATTTTATATTTTTATAAGCATTGAATAGTACAATTTTTACTCCAAACTTTTAAACAAATTTCCTGCGCAGTAAGTAACGTATTAAAAATACTACCGACAGATTGTTTTTACAAACGCATGACAGATTCTCGGTCATAACTTGATTGAGTGCGTTCGTACGACCAAACTTCCGTGCAAGTTCTGGGGTTCCCTAGCTAAAATCTAGAAAGAATAAATTCCCTATAGAATTCGTAACTTTCGCGCGCATACGTCATTAAGTTTAAACACTTACTGCTATTTAACACTTTTTTAATTATCCCACTCGTAATTTTTATTTTATTTTGTTAAGTAAATATTACCTACGAAATTTTGATTAATCTTGTTTTAAAAAACACCTTTTTTTAATTCTTTATTGAAGTAGTTCTTACTTGTTTTCGATAAATTCTTGTACTTCCCCGAGAATTCTAGAGAGTTTCTCGTAATCTCCTGACATCTGACGGCGGTGATATCTCTTAGCTTAGCCGCTCTTTTTTGAATTCAAAGAGCGAATTGATATTTGATCAAAATTATTTTTTGTAACAAATTTGCATTGAAATTTTTAAAAATAAAAATCGTATGAGTTATTCATAAAATAATTATAATTATTTAAATTCCGTAAAAAAAAAATTTCAATATATTCTTACACTTATATTTTTGAGAATTTAATAACAAATTATGCGTACTTGATAAATTATCTTAATTGCATATTGATAGTCATAATTTATTCGCTCACCAAGTATTCCACATGCATCATGCAAAAACGAATGAATTTTACTATTTCAATAATTTAAAAAGTCATTTTTATATAAAACCAAACTGTCAAAAAAAAGAAAAAAATTTGAAAAAATTCTTTCCAAAAATTTATCTAGCAAAATTTTAATGAAAAGGCTATGGCCTCGACCTCGATCCAACCTCTCTTTCTTTTTTTCTTCGCGGAAACATGACGCTCTATAAGAGACACGATACGAAAGAGATATCTATTTCGGTAGAACGTCTACCACGCCTCACCTCCACACACCACGTCTGATCGTCTTTTTTTTTTTTATTCGCGCACTGCAGAGTCTGCTTTGTTCGCTTCTTTCGTGCGCGGCCTTGAAGAAATCTAAAGTCGCTATACTTTGATTTTGCGGATTTTAGTCACTGATTTTATTAATAACAAGCGCTAAGTTAAACTATAAGCTGCCGGGCTTTGTCTTGGAATCGGTGATGTTCTCACGCGCGTTATAATTTTAATTTTTGTAGCGAGTGCATTATTCTTTGAAGAAAAAAAATGCTAGGAATTATGATGAACTTGAGCGTACGATTTAACTATATTAAAGAATATTTTTGACCGTTTGTTCTAGCGTGTTTGTTGATAATATAAATATTCGACGATTAAGAATGGGCTTGATTTTTTTATTTCGTAAATCATAAAATTATTTAATCTAATGTTGATTGTAAAATTTTGATTTTTTCGAGTAATAATCTACCTAACTTACATTTTAAAACTATAGTTTACTTACAGAAACAGAATAATATCATTATAGATACATTTTAATGACTGCAAACATTAATGTGTTGAGATGATTTTCAAATTATCGCACTATACTACAATAATTTTTAAGATCATTACCGCATGTATCATATTAATTTTTTTAAGCTTTATTTTAAAATTTAAAAATATGAGTAAATTTTCCTCGTGTCCGATTTAAAAATTAGAAATAAATTCAGCGTGACAATTTTAAAAATGTAATATTACCTATACATCGGATAATTCTAAGATACTCCAATACTTTCTGCGTTCGTATAAGTATACACTACAGCAGTCGCTGAACTCTCGCTTGGACAGCAGCACAAGAAACGTAAACACAAAACATATAGATATAGATCAAAAGAGTATGTCTCATTCGCGGCAAAATATATAGATATATATTCCCGCGCACTCGCAATTTACGACGCAATTTGAAACCTGTTTCTTATATAGATATGATATATATTCATATGCAAAAGAAGAATACGTACAGATACATATTTTTGTAAATGATTAATACCGACAACTGATAAAATACTCATATGCGAAACAAGAATTATGGGATTGCATTGCAAGAATTAAAAAAAAAGAAAAAGAAAAACTAATGCATTTGTGTAATATAATATTTGAAATTTAAAATAGTGTGTTCACATTTTTACGTAGATAGGCAAAAGGGGAAACTACGTCGTAGATTTGGCATAAGAAAATGTCTAATGGATATTCTTTATAGAATGATAAGATATTCACCGTCATTTGATTGTCAACGTTCATCGTCAATTTACAATGTCACTTTTAATATAATATTGATTGATTGTATCATCTGTCTCTTAATCATTTTCTTTATGCATTAAATCAAGTAAAATATTAATTAAGTACGGGATCAATCTAAAATTCAATTTTTTGATTAAAAAGTAAATATATAAGATTTTAATTATTCAAATTATAATACAAAAATATGAAACCCCACTACACAGTATCCTAATGATAACTAAATGAATATACACAAAGCAAATCATACTTTTCTTTGTATATTCTCGCAAGCATCTTTAAAAAAATACTTGTTTTAACAACCACGCGATTCATCATCAACTTATTGTTTTTTTCTTTCTTTTCCTTTTTTATTTATACCTAATAATAGCTTGAACTCGTTTCTTTCGTGATATATATTATCACCAAGCGTGTCGTCAAGTTTACCGTCAGCCGTACAACAACATTCCCCCTCCTTGCTCCGACTCCGATTCCAACCGTTTCGGAGCACGCACAAACACATCCACTCCGCGCACTTTGTATATAGATGTATAGGATATATATTGTGCGCAAAAAGCTATACGCAGAAAGGTCTCCTCATCTTCTCCTCTCCTCCCGTCGTTTTTGACTCATGCGGTACAGTGCTCGACGTTCATTGGCTTGCCAACGTAGCTCAAGTATACCATGTAGTACCCGATAGTCCCGATACCCCCCAGAGCCTACCTATATACTATCTTCCAGAGATCCAAGCATCCAAGTCACAGTAAGCAGAAAAAAGAGAGCGTGCGCTACGCGTGGCGGCGCTGCTGTTGCAGTGTTGACGTTCGCGCTCGGGTCAAAACAAAGCACGCGACCGACCGTCGAAACGCCGCCAACCCATGCAGCAGCATCGGTTCAACCGCTCTAATAGGTGGGAGTAAAAAAGAGAAAGAGATAGACTCATAGCGACTAAAAGCGAGGAGCCTTTCCTTCTCGGCAGTCCTCGGCGCTCCGTGCGGTCGTCCGCACCATACAGTCTACAATAAAGGATCTCTCGCTTCGGTGGTGTGATCTCCCCTATATATATACTCTATCTATCTCTCTCTTCTTTTTTCATTCTCTTTAAATCTCTGTTGTGCGCTCCGGTTTTTCACTCCCTCTTAATATACATTTTGTGTGTATTTAAGCAAGGCTGTATTACAAGCCGTCTTGCAGTTGAATACTCGTCGTGAATCGTAATCCTCGGAGTTGTATTCGCGTTTCGCGCTCCGTGCAAGTAGTTTTCATTGCTGCGCAGTGCAGCAGCAGCAGTTTTCTGAAGCCATTCACTATATGAAGAGGCAACAGCAGCAGCAGAGTATTAACAGGATTGTTTGAAGAAGAGGAGGCAAGAGAGGAGAGAAGCAGTGCAGTAGTAGTCCTTTGTTGTCCGGCGACCGTCCCGGGGACGCTGTGCGCTTTGGACGACATATAAGTATATAAGCGCACCTCGCGAGCGCGCCTGCGTGTAATATAATATATCAAAAGCTCCTGGAGCGCAGATCCCGGTCCTTCTCTCTCTCTCTCTCTCTCTCTCTCTCTCCAGTAAAGCAAGGCAGCCAGCAGCATCAGCAGCTTTGTTATTGTTGTTAGCCTGCGGCCGCAACATAGGTACACCTTGTATCGGCCGGCTATAATAAGCTGCAGATCTTGGAGTGAAAGTACGAAGTGGATATAGCTATTTGATAGATATCTATACAACGGAAATACAAGAGGAAGCAGCAGTAGCAGCAGTGCAGATAGAATAAATCACACGCAGCAGCAGGAGCAACTACAACCCGGGGAAACCAGAATGTCGATCAGGAACTTCTCGTCCGAGGAGACGCTGGGAGGTGAGTAGAGTATACGAGGTGGAGCAGCCGCGCCGGCGGCGTCGTTTAACATGCTATACTGCGCTATATGTATATAATATAGCACCAGCTGTTGCGCTAGTCGCCGCCGCCGCTCACAATATCTGCGCGCTCTGCTGAGGTGCTCTCTCTCCTCTCTATCACTCATTTTTTTATTTTATATACACATAATATGTGCAACATACCTACATTATAATTATATTATATTACATGTATATACATCATGAGATCGCATCAACCGCGAGAACACATCAGCCATCTTAGCCCAACTTCTCTTGTATGCGGATACATTTTGTTTGATATAAATGTATCCCAGCAAATATGACTAGAATTCTTTTTTTTTTTTATTGTTGCGCGTCACGCGTCTTCTAGTCTTCCGATTTTTATATTTCGCATTTTGAACGTAAATAAAAATGAACGTTAATAAATTCAAGTCTTGCGCGTCGTCTCCGTCTTCGCCCCGGCACGTCGAATATATATAGGTATATGTTTGTTAATCGGAGTCGCGCACTGAACAGCTGTCTTTTGTTTGCGTCCGCCGCCCCCGCAATCGATGCCATTGCCCGCTTTACTCGGAATTGTACCTTGTGTAAAAACGCGATTGTTTTTTATTTTTTTTTCTCTCGATTAGCAACGTAAAATTCTAATAAATGTAGGATGTAAAAGAAAAAGCAAATGGATGCAAGTTTGTACGGTTTGATGGGAGAGCTATATGCTCCGATGCGCAAAAGAGGTCCTTCCCGGCATCTTCTTTTACCGTATTACACGTCGCGCGCCGCTGCCGCTGTAGTGGCAGGCGACGACTGTGACCTTCGCTTGCATATAAAGGCACGACGCAGTTTCTTTTTTTTTTTTTTTAATGCAGTTTTGTTATATTTATATAGGGTACGTGCGTATAAAATAAATTTGCTTTCATTTTTTTTTAAAAGCTTCTTGCTTTTGTTTTGGTGAAATAAAACTTGCTACCGTTCGCAATGTGTTAAGTTACACGACTTTCTTATCGTTCGCTTTTTTTCAGATTACACTCTGCTGCGTTATAGTATAACTTAGTTTTTAGATTACGCTTATCAATACAACACTATAACGGAATATCTCACCGAAATGAATTTTTTCTTCTATTTTTGCATTTTACATTTTCTCCACGTATAAGCGTATTTGCGAAAATGTGTCGTTATTTGGATTAATACTGCATAATATTATTTAAATTTAGAATGACGTCTTTTTTTACTTCTTCAATGTTTTTTTTTTATTTTCGCTATTATATTACGTGCATATTATTTAATTTACTGATAAGGTAAAAACGTATATTAATCAGTGGTTATTCTTGCACAGAAGTCTTGTACACGAGTGTAATACTTAACGACGCAATGTTTACAATCGGAGGTAAACAATGATTAATACAGAGACTTTTTTGGAGCACGCACGTATGTTCCCCTTGAACGTATAAGAATTTCCAGCCTTCAATAGAAAATAATTTGAAAAAAGTCAATTATTCGTAGAAAAAAAAATACAATTCTCGGTATAACGTTGTTATTCAAGCACATTTTGATTTTTTTAAATAGTTGTTTTATCGCGACAAGGTGAACGTCCGGCCTATTTTTTTTTCCTCTTTTTTTTTCACTTTTTTTTTGTACACGTGCCTTCTTGAGAATGTGCTACTGCGTCGTAAACAATAATAATACGACGTAAATTCCGGCGTACTTACGTCGTTTTGATCGTTTTTTTTTTTTTTTTATTCATTAAATCAATCAGCATATACCGTGTTTAGAAGTACAGACCAAACGACAAATTAACCGTTTCTGTTTTTCTCGTGCCCCTCTATTATATGGTCCGAAATGCCGGTATAGCTCAACCCCCCCCCCTTCCTCTATTACGTTTTACTTTTACGACGAAGCACAGGTCGCACTATATGCCGCATGTGTAGCTACACGCTTTTCAATCGATCGGATTCGCATGTAAAACTTCACAGTGAATTGCTTTTTTTTACTTTCCCTGTTATTTCATAGTGAAAATAAAATTAAAATTTATCTTTCGTTATTAGAACGACTACTTTTTATGGCGCATAAAGTATAAAAAACATTGATTTTTCAATCTTCTTAAATTACATTCGCGTATAAAAAGCCACTCGCGTCATTAGAAAGTTCGCAGGTGTTCTTTGTTTTCCACGCACCACACGATGCGATGATTCTCACCTATACGGCGCTTATCATTTAAGCGTCGCGAGTCTTATCATCAATCATCAATAGATTCTTATCAATTTTAAAAGCATCACTAAGAGCTTGGCATAACGAAAAATATTAAACTTAGCGTTATAATACCATCGCACACAAAGTGTGCCATGCTGTATAGAGAAAGAGAGATAAGCAAGAATTTGTGGGCGGGTTTATTTTTAGTATAGGCCGGATATACCGCAATGTAAGCAGAGAACTCAGGGCACTCACACTCTATGTTTCTTGCATGTGTTTTCATTATACTTCATCCGCTTATGTTATAGTAAGCCTTTTCATATTAGCAGTTAGTTATATACGCAGAGGGAGTGAGATTGTTATACATGCGCTGAGTTGGGTGGCTGGATATACTTATGTTTTATTTAAATAGTATTTTTCTTCTTTTTTTTCTTTTTTTTTTATTTGTTGGCTCTGGTTTATGCTTCGTTGCTTGATTTGAGTTGAATGTCACGTTATATACTGACTATATATTTGTGTGCAATCGATATTTACGTATATGACCAAGAAAAAACTCATTTATAATATGTCGATTGAAACAGAATCTTTTCTTTTTTTTTTTTAATGAATCTTTGATAAAATATATTATTATGTGCTTGTTTTTCAATTGTAAATATATTCATCCCAGAGAATATAGATATTAATATATTATTGTTTTAACTTGTAAATATCAAATCATATAAGTTTAATTAATATCACGTATTTTTGCCTTACATCACACAAATATGTCACAAACGCTTAAATAATAATAATAATAAATCAAAGCTTGCAAAACAGCTCCCAAACACTTTATGTAAATTCCAGAAATTATTTGACACATCGAGAATCGCGCGCGATCACCAATTATATACCGGCTATAATAAATCACAAAATAAATATGTAAATCACAAGACGCACCTCTATAGATTTTTCGGCTCTCGGACATAATGGAAGCAGAGCAGCGCATATAATATAGCGTAAGCACATTCGTTACTGCTTTATGCACAATGACAAAGGACCAATTTATACACTCGAGTTATAAAAAAAATTAAAACAATAAGAAAAAAACAGATTTTTTTCTTTTTTAGTATACACACATAACTATATGAAAGATATAAATAGCAAAAGAGATGAGAGTCAAGCAATTATCCCGTGCATACATCCATAAAATGGGTGTGTGCCTTTTAAAGCTCATTCTTTCGAAGTATCAATATATTCATAATGTAGCTATATATATATCGCCATCAACTGTTGCGCTCATTTCGATTATCAAACAAGCGAGAGAGAGAGAGGCTATATTATTATTATAGCCTATCGAGCACGTGCTATCTCTGAAAAGAAAAAAAAAAAACAACAACAAAAACAAATGTATATGAGAATATTGCACTTTCGCTTTATCACCAATTCTCCTCGTGTGTGTGTATATGATATTGTCATTTTAATGAATCTTATTCACATAAATCGCTTGTTTGATTTAATCATCGCGGGTATAATCTCGTTTCGGCACAAACTCAGCATAGCAGTCTCCCTTTCAATTTATCAGTTTGACGCTCTTTGTTATTTCTAGTATATGAAGTAAACACAATATTGTGTTTTTTTTTAATTGGAAGAAAAAATAAAAAACTTAAATAAAATAATGTAGCCACTGTAGAAGATTACATTATAAACTGCGTAGGTTGTTGTTGCTGCTGCTACTCGACAGTAACGACGAAAGAATAGTCAACAATTTTATTGTCGTTCTTCTGCTCGTCGCGCCTCTTATATATCGAAGGTGAATAATATTTACGTACGAGCTAGCACGTCTTATATGTATGTGGCTAACATTGCATTTTTATCATTGGTAGTTGAAAGTCGTAGAACGAAGGATAAGAGTAACTTTTGTGTTTACTTTTATTTTTGCCATGTTCTTTTCTACGCCTTTATATAGTTAACTGAAAGTTATTATTTTCAAATTCTGATATTTTTCAGTTTAATCGTTTCGTAATAACGTATATTTTTAATCATTTCCAAATTATTCTGCTTTTTTTAAGACATCAACAAAAATTTATAACCGGATTTCCAAGATCTGTGACGTTTTTTCCCTCTTTATAGAATCTTATTTAAAATTTAAATTTAACGAAGAATCGTATGCTTATTTCATTTTGCGAGAGAAACCAACACGACAACACACAAACTGTTCAAAATAAAATGAAGCAACCGCGATAAAATAAAATTTGTTCGAAAACCACAGAAAAGTACAATTTAATTCCATAGTGCACACATGCGCAGTCTCAAGTATATATACATCATATATCCATGTATACACAAACCCCGGTGTCAAAGATCTTAGCCGAGTAGGTAACGTCAAGCTGAAGAAGAAAAGCAGGCTTGCACGTTCTAAACGACTATCGTTATATCCACGGGCTTAAAGAGAAAAGGGGGAGTCCCTGGAGGGTTCGAACCGTCTGGTGCGCCCTACTGCGGCTGCCTGAAGCAGCGGTAGCTACGACGTAGTAGTTTTCGCTGTGCTTGCGAAGTTTTGCTTTTACTGTGCTTATGCAGTAGTACAGTATAACTTGTGCATAAAACGCAGTCGCGACCTTTTCGTTGAATTATTGAGCGAGCTTGCGTGAACTTTGCCTACACTCTGGTTCATTTATATTATACTTATAACTGCGCGTAACCCTTTTCTTTTGATTTACTACAATAACTTGAAATTTTTGGACTGATTTTTTCGAAACTTTTTGTTTTATTCGTTATATAATTTTTCGTTTCTCTTGTATGACCTTTTTTGCAGATGAAGACTTTTTTTCTTTATTTTATTTTTTTTATTGTAATAAATACAATTCGAAATTGGTTTATCGTTTTCTAATAAATACTGTACTGCCAAAATAAAATTCTATCAAGTTATTTAACCACCGTTATTTTAGCATTGGTTTTCGTACAGTAATAAATTTTTCCCGGTTACTAAGCGCGTTTTTTAAAGTAAAAGAAAAAATAAGTTCTTAAATTTTTATACATAAATTACTTGACCTACTGTAAAAAAGATATTGGTTATTTATTTTTTCCGAACTTTTAGATCAATACAGTTTTGTTCCAATTTTGTTAATTATATTATTTTTCTCAAAAAAAATAAAAATAATAATTCCCAAATTATTTTTCCAAATATTCAATTCATTAAAATCAAACTCCAAATTTCTTTTCTGGAAATTATATTTTGCTCTCGAAAATTCCAAAAACTAAAAAGAAAAATCATCAAGACTTCTGCACTACGTTGAAAAGAAAAACAAAAGAGCACAGGTAGTCATCTTTGTAAGACAATCGCCCGAGAACGGTCTTAGCCTCAAACTCTGAGAATTTCTATTATAATGGGCCACGGGCAGGTCATTTTGTATACACACGCCCTTACCCATATATTTTTCCTTCGACAAATCGTGTCCGCCCATAAAAACGACAAATAACAGTAGCTGCTGTTAGGCTCTTTCTAACGAAAGTTTCGTATACTTGTTGTGTACTTACGACCTCACACCGTCATGCTGACGTGTATTTCTGCATTTTAATACTGCCTATACCTGCTAGCTAAATTTTACTACCTTTGCTTTTTAAGTTTAAACGAGTCCAGGTTTAACGGCTCCCCGTTTTACTAAACTCTCTGTATTTGCACGAGTTATTCGTTTATTTTTTGATTTCATTTTCGTAAGTAGCTCAGGATTTTTTGCTACATAATTTTGTTTTTACCTATCGACTAATTTTGGAACGGATGGCTATCCGGTTGTCAGAATTGAAATTTTTCCGTTAATTAAAAACCTTTTTTTTTCGATGAACTTTAGAAGAATTTAACTAGCTTAATAAAATAACTTGAATGAAATTAAAATTTTTGATAAAGCACCAGATTAAAATTTTAAATTCTTGTTAATATTATTGTCTATACTTTGAAATTGTTCAGTTATTTTATTAAAACCTTAAAGCGTTTATAATTTACTGCCGCTTATTTCCATAAACTTGCGCAAATTCCGTTGGTATTTGTGATGACAACGAAGCAGAAAATATTATATATTAAACTCTTTTTAATAACATAGTATTAAACGAAAATTTTAGTATTTACAGCTATAATATTAAAATAAAAATAAAATTCTAATTAATTATTTATACCTACTAAAACAAAATTCATAATTGGCATATAATAAGAGTTATTATTTAAAAAATTATAGTTTATTAATGATAAAATATTTTAATAAATCAAATTTTATGGAAGGCATCGTTAATTATTACTTACTCGAACAACAGTCTCATTATAAAGTAACGTACATTAATAATAATATTTATGTTTAATAGAAATTGCTTATCTAAATAAATTATCCAGTCACGGTTATAAAAACACACAATACAGTTTTTTCTATTGTATACGTGCAAATAAAAGTGACCGTTGAAACAAGCATTGTGTAACGTATAACTGCAGGTATTATTACTTTAAATGTGTATTTATTTGAAAGCATTTAGATTTATTATATGAATTTTCACCAAAATAAAGAACTTTAATATACAAATTGCATAATAAAATCAATATAGAAAATATTGTGTTCCATGCGGCGTAAGATATTGATTTTAAGATATAATATTTTTTTCATATTCAAGAAATAAAAATAAGTAGCAAAATTAGAAATTTATTTGTGGTTGCAAGAAATAGTAGTGCTCATATTCTTATATGTATTCCAAGTAAAATTTAAAAATTAATATAACTGGTTTCTTTGTAAAACTAAGATAAAAAAAAAATTATTTATGAAACCTTTTAATATTTTTTAATACAAAAACAATCAACACTTAAAAATCTGTAATTTTTTAAAAAGTAACTCAATAAAATAATCAAGAAAATTAAGCTTTCCTATTCCCCCAACGAATTTAACTCCACCTTCAGATCAATTAAAAAAAAGGTATATTTATCTTTTCAATCTCAAACGTAAATTCACATTGCCTACGTGCCGTCGCGCACGGAATGATCCGCATCGCATATAAAAGGAGTAAGACACGCACACATGCATATAGGTTTAATAAAAGGAAGCGATGCTTCAAGTCTCATCAGCACAGCTGCTGCTCCGCGTCCTGCGGAAGGTTGCGTGCAATGTCTAAACATATCATATATGTATAAGGCTTGGCCTACGTGACGTTCGGCAGGATCTCTTTCTCATCGCGCGATTATAAAATAGGTAGGAAAGATTTCTTGCTTTTGACCTCTGATGACTTGCCTTTTTCCAACACTTGCTAGAAGAAGAAGAAGAAGAATGATGCGATGAGTAAGTAGTTGTAGTGTGGCGAGCTAGATTCTCGAGGGAGATTAAAATATTGGCTGCTGAGCATTGTGATGCTTATATTTTCTTAGCTCTCATAGTGGACGCGAGGCAACATTGGAAAATTGTAACAATACAATAAGAGATAAGAATTATCTGCTGCTAAATGCTTTCCTGCAACTTTTATTTTTTCAAGTATAGGTACGCGGGGTGAATGGTAATAAATTAAAAAAAAAAAGGAAAGGAAAAGAAAAACTTTTTTTGATAATGATATACACTTGTATATTATTGACGTATGTAATAAGTTGAATTAAGAATTTTATCCGGAGCTTTTGTGGATGCGGGGGTCAGTGAATTATATTCTTGATAATATATTATCAAAATATATATGTATTTATAAACACGTATACAATCTTTATTTATTTTTTTTTTCAATTTTTACAATCGCTATAAATTAATATGCTTTTTTTCTCTCTCAATCATTACTCGATAATTATTTTTTTAAAAAAAAAACTGCAACGATTTCTTTACTTTTAAAGTGAATTATCTGCATAAATGAATAGACATATTATATCACATAATAATAATAATATAACAACTTGTTAATTTACAAAAAAGTTAAAAATAAATAAAAGAATTTCAATTGCATTACAGCAATCTGATTTCCAATTTCACGCAAAAAAATATACTCAAAGCAAAAAAAAAAAAGAAAAAAAAGAATAAAACCACTCTATAACAATTTAGCACATCGCACGCTTGCTATTGCACTACACTATATACAGGCGCATTATTTATAAGCCTCAGTCACGCCAGTATGCGTTCACTTCCTGTTCTTCTCTCTCTTTCCTTTTTTCTTTTTCAATGCAAAAACGCGAGTAGAATTATATAGGTATAAAAGATATTCGCCGTCTCTCGATCGAAGGTATATCAGCCTGTGCAAAAATGCACGAGTATAGGTAGGAGCCCAAGTGTCTATATAAGCTATAGTCGAGTTCAAGAAGAGAAAGCAGGAAGGAGAGTATAATATAGCAATGTGGTAGTGTAGGTAGTAGGAAGAAAGAGAGAGAGAAAAGAAAGAGTATAGTTGCATGCTTCGTCTTTCTCTTGTTATGCAGTTAATATAGTAGGCCTATCCTAGCTCTGTAAAACCACATCAGGTTGATTCGATTAATTACGAGCTGGAGAACGAGTTAAGTCTTGGAGAGAGGAGCTATATGTATGCAATGCGTATGATCTCAAACGTTATTATATACCAACCTTACTCTATTTTATATACGCAAGGTCTAAAATTGGCTATGGTGAATTTTATGAATATAACAAGAGAAATATTTTTTTTTGGAGAAATAAAAAAAAAGGGCAAGTTGGTTTGTTATTTCTTTCTTCTCTCATTTGGAGGTTCTCTCCTCTTTCTTTTCTTGCCTCTTCGTATAATCTAAACAATATAATAGGGGTAAATATAGAATATAAATATACAGCTAAGAATAGACATAGAGCATAATTTTGTAGTTTAACAATCCAAACTTGTTTTTTTTTTTAGCATTTCCAACTTGCCAAAAAAGAAAGAATCGTTGGTAATGAATTATAATTAGAAAATTCAGTTTTCAAAGGCGGTGGTTGAACAATGATAAAATTATATCGTAAGGGTGTGCCGAATTGTCGGTGTATACTTAAGCAATTACATGGGAGATAGAAAAATTGCCAATTTGCTTCATGTCAATCTTAATTGATTAAGAATGAGGGAGAGAGATATGAGTTTAAAAGTGCCAAATTACATTGAGAGCGATAAATTAATCGTTTTAAATTTGTTGTGCATCGATAATGCTGGTTCAATGTTTTATGTTTATATATATACCGGTATCATTTTAACTTTTGCATATCGATCGTTATGAGTGTAATTTAGTAATAATTAGTTTTTAAACCAAGGGGTTATTTTTTTCCAGAGAAATCGGTTGTAATCGATTAAAATGGATGAAATAGAATAAAATCGGTGAAATCGATTGAAATCGCTCTCCAAAGAAAATTTTTTGGCAACTCTGAGAAACGTTTAGCGATAGAACGCGATTGAAAATTAATTGAAATCGTTTGAAATCGGTTGTAATCGATTGAAATCGATTGGAATCTGTGAAATCGGTATGAAACTGAAGCGAATTCGATGAAATCGTTTAAGCGATTTAAAATCACTGTAATCGCTAAAAATAGCTAAAAATTGTCAAAAGTTGAAATCAACGTCACGAGTGAAAAACCTTTTGTTTTAAACTCTTTGTTAATTCAAACTTGAAAAATTATTTATATAATGAGTTTAAGTTTATTATCCTCAACTTTTTACAAGCTTTGATATTTTTACTTTGTACATATAAGTAGTAGATTATTATCGACATGAGCTTTTGCATGTCACTTTAGAAAAACCACAAGTGTGTTTTAAGAATAACTGCTAAACATTGATTTTTTTTAAATTCTTAATTTCTACATGGAAAAAAATTATTTCAAAATTCTTTTTACAGCAAGAAAGGTCTGCGGTTAAAAGTGAAAGTACTCAAAGTACGCATTACACGCGAATACTGCGTATAATACTATACATACGGATAAGGCATAATTTTTTCACTCCCCCTTTTATAATGTCTGCTTTAATTTTTTCACCTCATCTATAAATTACAATTTTTTCAAGGTACGGCTATACTTTTGCAATTAAGAGCAGGTGTTCCAACTGTATAATTCTCATTGCTTTCTTTGTAGAGATAGTCATTTTTTTTTTCGTTCACAAGACAAGCGTTTTTTTTTTTTTTTTAATCATATTCCAAAAAAATGTATATTGTAATCAACGATAAAACGACCGAGTCCTAACGAACGTAAAAATACATATTATATCATCGTCATACTTACATCAAATCAACATATATATTATATATTTCAAGCCAACTCAATACCTATATAAAATAGTCAGCTGAATGAAAAAATAAATTTAAAAAACTGACCTATGACCTTATTTAAAGAAGGTATAGCTTGAAAAAAATCTACCATCAGAACGATTTAACGCCCAATAAATCTCGCATAGTAGAGGCCTCAATAATTTTTTTTTACTCTGCCAAGTATGTAACACGTAGTTCGCTTGAGTCCTACTTTGCCCTTCTAGATTGAGAAATTTATCGAGCTTACAGCGAATAAACGAGCTATACTTACTTGCCGTTGATATGTATCCAATAGCAAAGTGGGCGCGGAAATATAATCTGCGGAAGCGAAACAGCTGTTCTTGCGTAGATATAATAAGCCACGAATACGCGATAAACGCGTCGAATGCATCAATTTTTATCTGAGCAATATAATGATAGATATATATATCCAAATCGATTCTTCATTTTTTTATTTTAGAGCTTTTAACTCGGTTATTCCTTCGCTATATACAACTAATTATTATACATCAATATTAATTTTACAAAATATTTTATTTATCTTATTATTTTTTAATATTTTTTTATTAATATATACTTTACACACATTCATACTTATATTATATCGTTGATGATTTTGCAAGGCGAAGATGGCCCTTCCGATATGGCTGACGAATCTGTCCCTCTGTGGAAGAGTTACATTATGAAAAGTGAGAATGAGTCACCAAATATCTGTTTAAGCGCTGTGTAACCCTTGGATATACGCAGTACACTTGTGTCGCTTAATTCATATTTTTTTTTTTCGTTTTATAGCTTTTTTTGTGCTTTTACATGTATTACATATCAAGCTATGCTTCGCTTGAAATTAAACAAACGAATAAATTATTTTAAGTAACGACAGCTTTTTATGAATATAGATATTTGTCCTCGTAGTATATCCAAGCGTCATCATTCATTTCTCACAATTAATTCATTCCTCTCGATATCTCTTTAATATATATTATAATATCTCTACCTATATTTTGACTCCCTTCTAACCCGCAACTCACTACACCACCAACTCCTCCTCCTACTTAGAAAATTAATCAATTACCCAAAAATCCCTGCAATAACACAATTTAAAACAAAAAAGCACCGTTTATCCGAGGGTTAAAAAAACAGCAATTTATAATCACCAATTTTCACATTTTGCCAATCACGACTAAACGAAAAATTTTCGTTTTTTGCTTTGTTATCTTGCAGAATCCTGGGTAATGTGTCCTACGCCACCGATGGATCGACTGACACCTTTGCCATTCAGCAGTGGTACCGACGAGTATCTACGTTTGCTAAAAGATGCCCAGAGAGACTCAACCCATTCATCAGCTAGGCATTCCCGCTCGTCTTCAAGGCGGGATACGCCTAGAGACAGGTGAGAATATAAGAATATTTGATTTGTGTTTTGTGGGATGTACCTACTTATTGATTGGATTTTTATTTGTTGAGAAATGAGAATATAAATAATGTTTCATTTAGTGGTGATGCAGAGTTATTTATATTCATGTTATAAATAATTTAAAATTTTAAGGGTAAATTATCTTTAGTTCGATTTAATTACAAAAAAAAAATTAAAATTTACTGTATTGAAATAATTTAAGATAAATTTTTTTTCATGTGTACATTTGAAAATTAATTTTTGTAATAATTTTAATAATCTTGAACGGTTGATCATGTAATTATTTATGTTTCACTACTAATCAGTACCGTTTGAAAATTTAATTTGTAATTCTATCATAAAATTAAATTTTTAAACTCTGAATATAAAATAATAACTTTGAATAATCCATTATAATATATGTACACTGCAGCTCAACTTTTTGCCTTGATATTAAAAAAAAACTTATAATTCGCGCTTATGAAAGTCAAGGCGTTTTCTAGCTGATAAAGTCAAGAGCGAATTTTCCTCGGAATAAGCGTATAGCATTCCTAGCTTAACTACCATGATATATACCGATAGAGAGACCTAACAATTGTGCATTTAATAGCGCGTAGACTCGAGACATGCACGCGCGTTATAATACGCAGAGAAGTTCGCTGTGTGCATACCGACTTGGCAAAAACTCTTCTTTCTTTCTTTTGTACTTAAGCCACTGTACGGAAAAGTGAAAGCCACCAACTCTCTTGTAACCACCTTTTTCTCTTTTAATTTTTTTTTTCTTCAGTTCAGTACATCCATAAGTGGTCTGGTGTAGACTTGAATATACCTACACTTGAAAAAAAAGAAAAAAACAAAAAAAAAAAATTGTCGTGCGTGTATTATACGACTTGTTTTATGCTCGCGTGTGTTATGCGCTCTCAGAACGAGAAATCCATTTATGTCTCGCGTGTCGATCGAATTAGTTGTCGTCGATTCTCCAACATCTCTCATAGTCTATTACGTAGACTTTTTATGCTAAACGTGGGTTGTAATAATGTTGACTTTATACTTGTTGCTCTTACGTTTCATACGCGCGCATTAATGTCATCATGATAAAATTCATTTGTAGTATTGATTTTGTAATTAAATAATAATTTTTCTGTGTGATTGTTTATTATAATTTAAAAATTTTTATTTTCAGCCCTAAGAGCCCTCCTAACAGTCCCAACACGGAATTGTCAAATGCAGAGGACGAGCTTAAAGGAATATACATTAATCACACCTACTACAAGGTTTGTCTCAACATTTTTTTTTGTCTTATATACGTAAAACCCAATGGTCAATATTTCTTTTTAGTACAAAATATATTTCCTTTTGCACAAAAGCACAATCAGATTAGGATTAAGCAAATTTAAGTAACAAAATAATTACTATTTCTTTAGGCCAATCTTAGACTTTCAATACAGTCATTTTTACGATCATTATAGTAATAATTAAAAATCATTTATTATCAATTTTACCATGCTTTTTTTATATTAAAAAAAATCCTACGTTCTTGAGAATAATATCATGTGTTAAAGTTTTTTCATTTTCAAGCTCGACGAGTTTTAAATTGATACATCGTATTAGAACTAGCCGTATCGAAAATGGTTTCCGAAAAAATATAACGGTCGAAAACGACGATTAATTAAAATACGTGCTGTTAGTTGTGCTGTTGATAAAATATATAACCAATATAGACTTAAGAGAGGAATAATAGGTTATGAATATAATAATATGGTCATACATTCAATACTCACGTAGTCTGGTTTGACAGTAGCAACAGTACAAAATTAAAAAAAAATATTTTTTTGCATATTTAATCTGCATATATTTTTCTTTATGGGAGATTAAAGAGTTAGAAAACCTCTTCGTACAACAAGAGCGAATTAGTATACGCTTCGTAGAATACCTCCACTTGTCTTTATTACTATCTTCACTACAATCTAAAAGCCATCTAGGATGTACAAGTAACACAACTACACACAAGCATACATGCACAAAAGTAATCATGCACATTCTCCCTACTACTCTCACGTGACGAACAACGAGCCTCTCTATAAAAAGTCGTAATCCCATTTTTCAAAGGAGGTCGTGTACACAGCCTGTATCTCAAGCTTATACCTATATACGAAGTAGAAAAAAAAAGAATAACATTTCTAATGTAGTTTATTTAACATAAAGAAATCCAACATTAGCAGCAGCATTAGCACCCACGCTTTCGCTCTCGCGCTCATTATTATATAGAGAGCGATCGAGCAATAATATAAGCGAGTGAGAGGAGTCTCTTTTATAAGTATCATATAAGTATAGCTATAGTATATAGTAAGCGAGAAAGCGGGGGTCGGCCGTGGTACAAGGCTGCGAGAGAGGTGATTGCACTATGCTCCGCATCAGGAGCGCTTGCCTTGTATATAGCTATATATATTATAGTATAAGCATATAACCAGCTGGCCTATTCAGCTGCGCTCGCGACTATGATGCGAGATGTAAACAGATACAAATGTGGTTTTTCTGCATACATATAATATGTATATATAAGTAGAACGAGAGTTGTGCTGCGTCGCGCGTATATATTTTATACATTGTATTAATGATGACAGATTGATGAGTTGGAGAACTGTAAGTGCATGTGTGTATGTGTGTGTGTGTGTGTGTCATTGTGGTATGGATGATGTTGACGTGACAAACGTTGTTCTTCTTTTGGGTCATTTCTTTTTATATTACGAGATAAGTCTAAAATGCATTTTTGTGATGGAACCCGAATAGTCGGACGATTCTTGAAATTTTGGTTATTGAGAATTCAATCGTTGTTTTCACGAGAGATAGGATTGCAATAATAAAGTTTAACAATATTGAAAGAAAATTAACAAAATTATTTGATCGTAATATATAGATTTTCTTCTGAATATATAGAATATCATATATTTTTTATTCGTATAAAGTTGTCATGCGTATCATATATATTATATGAAGTTTTGAAGGCCAAGATAATAATAATCGAGCTTTTTCATTGGCTGCTGGAAGTATAAGCGCGACCTTACATCTTACACGCTGACGAAATAATATTGCGCTTATTACGATCTTCTGAGCTTTGCTGGAGCTTTGGGTTGCATATCAAAAGAGATTAACGTATGATCCGATAAAGTTCATCCGGACGTCATTTAATACGCAATTTGCATTGCTCATTCTTCTCGGCATCTTACAAGTATAACATTTTTTTTTCATACATGGTATATCATTGCAAGCTCATCGGTTGCGCTTACTTGGGCATTTACGTTATAAATTCATGGAATATAAATTAAATTTATTTTTATTTTAATTTATTATATTTCTGTGTTTAAAACTAGAAGAGTTTTTATTTGATAGTTTACCAATTAATATTTCAAATATGAATTATAATATATTTTAATTTACAAATCCATATTAGATAAGAAAAAAAAATTGCAAAAACAATACTAACTCATCACTATAACTATACAAACATGAACAAATTATTTTAAGACCATCGACTGGTAATAATTGTACCAGTAAGATCTAATAACAAACTCGTTCTGCACCGCAAACGAAAAACCGGTTCGGTAATAGTAGTAAGCGCAGTCTCTTCTCCCCTGGTATAGGTAAGCGTTCTCCAGGAACTGGTCCATACTAACATATATGTATACGCGCTCATAGCTTTAGTTCTCTTTCCCACACGATATAGGTATTCGCGAGAATCCAAGGGACATATAGCAGTCGTTGCAATGACAAACTATAAGTACACGCGACTTTCAACAGATATATACTCCATAGGTAGTCTTCTACGTAACGCGTCTATCTCGTACAGCCATAGCGCGTTTTTTTTCTTTTATTCTCTCCACACTCATACACTCGTCCCCGGGAGTCATGCTCTTTTATGGACCTATACGATTGCTTTCGTTATACCCTCCCTTTTTCTTATTCTTTTATATGCTGTGTTCCCACACACGCTTGCTCACTGTCGCGTAGGAGCTTGCCTTTTTTTTTCACGCACTCGCTTGACGGTAAATAGGGACGTTGAGACCGACAACTGTGTATACTTGCGTAGCTACTGTAGACTTAAATAAATGGAATTTGAGGCATATAAATATAGAGGTATACGAGAATATAATTGGTGCAATATGTGCACTTTAAATGTATGTACAGCTATAACAGCAAGTTTGTGTAATATAGAAAAATATTTTTTTTCCCTCATTTTTTTTAAGAATTTTATTAAAAGTTGGTCAAGCTATCTTAAATCAATCAAGGACAAATTAATAATTCTTCTAAATAAAATGAAATAAAATCAATTATAAAAGAAACTTTTGAACAATCACAAAAATATATCAATATAGCTATAGTAAAAAAGCTTAGGATGTAATAACTCACGCTATCGTTTTATCAGAAAAAAATGTTACTTTTAGCACACAACACCGTCCGATATATGAAACAGCTGAAAGAGCTTTCGTCATACCTATTTCTTTGGTATTGCATTGTGAGCATACATTACCGCGCGTGGCATGCAGCTTATGCAATAACATATACTATATAATAGTCTTTAAAAAAAAAAAAATGAAGAGGCGCATGTCGATACCATAAATCAAAGCTGCAGTAGCAGCTCATCGCCTTAGTGCGATTAGATGTACAATTCCGACGTTTGCAAAATCACGCTCCTTATAATACTAATCCATTTTTGCATGCATCCATACACACGTATAACTATACATGCAAGTACAAAGCTTCTGTCTGGTGGGCGAACAACTGGATTCCTTATTCTAGTTACACACATATAGGTATTGCAAAAGCTTGGACACTTGGTGCCTTGCAATATACTAGGTATAACACAGTATAGAAGAAGCATGCCTTTTCCGGATTGGTGCTTCTTGACACAGCACAGATGAAATATAAGTAGGGGAGAGCGGGGTCAAACTACACGGGGGCTGAACTAAACGACGCGATTCTTTCATACTACTACTCTCGAGTTTTACTGGGAGTAGATGTAGCGGCGACCTCTGGGATATTGTTTGCACTTCGTATATCTTAAATCTAAAACGTCAGCGTATAATATAGCTTCAACCCATCAGGATATATCCAATATGTATACAATGTGTCTCGTATAGGAAACACGTGTGAGTACTTATATCTATATATGCATAAAAAAAATATATAGGCTCGCAGATGTATACTTACAACACCGTCCATAGCGGTAGCGTGTGGTGTGCAAGCTTAAAAGTAGAAAATACTTATCTTATTTCCATATAAGCTGGCTTTGCGTTATTTAATATCACCGTGAGTTGTTGCTGGCAGTCAAGGTTGAAAAGAAGAAATGTATTACTGCGCAGGTATATCTATACAATAGTGTAAAAACTCGAATGAAAAGCTGTTATATGATTTAAAAAAATAATCAAAATTAATTTTAAATTGTGTGTTCTCGTGTATATGAAGGCGCATATTTACTTGAGCAGCTTGACTTCGTATATAGTATGGCGCCAATGTAGCGTACAGTTATCAATTTAATCGCGTGGCGGTTCACGATTTGTTTACGTTTTTATCTGCGCATCGGCAAAGTTCAAGCGCACGTGTGTGTCTGTGTAATTGCGACTCTTGAGTTTTGCGATATGACGATGAATATTTATTTTTATTTGTAGGTATATATTTATTTGCAAGGTGCAAGCTTGGATGCTCATAATTTTAAGTTGGTATCTCAGGTTGCTTTAGTCTTTAAATAGAAATCACAGTGGAAGAAAAAATTAATTATATAATTTTATAGTATAGAAAATATCTTTTTTTTATCTTTTTTCTTTTGATCGTGAGATATTCGAGTTCACCGTTGAAATTAAATCTATTAATTCGATACTAATGCTTATACCTTCAACCGCAACTGAAGAAATAACGTCATTCACTCCTGGAAGGAGAAAATTTCTAACTATATCATATTGGTTTTATCGTATTAACCACAGAATAATTTAATAAGAATAACATTTTATATGACGATCAAAAAATACTATATTAAATTATATGAATAATAATAATAATAATACAATATGCGTGTCATTATTATATACTAGTATAATATTAGAGTTTATGAGAACGATCAAATATACGTAATAACTTACTACTTATTTTAATGTAAACAATTTAATTAATTATTCTTAACATTTTCATTAAACTACTATTTATTATTTTTTTTCTTTAATTTTCTTCGCAGCTCTTTGCCGGTGCGTCTGCCTATAGCTCCCTCGAACTACTATTTATTATTAAAATATATTACATCGGTACTTCAATACTCAAAATCAAATAAATTCTATAACACAGTTAAACTGATACATTAACCTCGTCACATGCAATCAGGGCCGGATTAAAGGCTAGGCAGACTAGGCGCGAGCCTAGGGCCCTCCACCAACAAGGGCCCCCACCATAAGCTAAAAAAAAATTTAGAAAAAGC
>JAPYZE010000982.1:0-57202 GCA_030522805.1 Leptomastidea abnormis
TTTGAGTTCAGAAACTTTCAAAACGTCAAGAAAACCAAAAAAAACCAAATCGAAAATTTTCACCGTTACAAAGCTTTCTCTTTGAGAAAGCAAAAAAACGTAAGAAAGTAAATCTTGGCACGTAAAGTCCTTTTCGCGAATTGCCATCCAAAAAAAAAAAAAAAATAAATAAAAATAAAATAAAAAAAAAGCGAACAATTCTACGTCAGCAGTACATCAAGCCAAAGAGTGAGAATAAGCGTCAGCTCACCAGTCAGAGAGTAAAGTATAGAGAGGGCTTAAGTGGACCACCCCGAAGATTCAAGAACAATGCGCTTTTGAACAGACGAGCTTTCTATCTCCATTTCTCTCTTTCTTACTCGTACCATGCCAAATACCAACGGAATTATGCGCGCAACAAGAGCAAACCTTACGAGAGAATCCAGAGAAGATAAAGCTAGAGAGACATTTCCCTCAAGAGAAAGAGAGCGACCTTAACTTTCCAACGAGCTACTGCAGATCTCTATTTTCGTAGATCGGATGACACAATGCCTTTCGTGCTATAAAGACAGTCAACCCGGGATTACGGACTTTCATGCGAATATATAGATTGGCAAAATGCTACTACCTCGATCTATCTCTTTTCTCTGGCTTTCTCATGTCGGCTTTTTTTACACCACGAGTTTTAGCTGCTGTTTTTTTTCTCTGCAACGACAACGACAACGATGACGAAGCGATGTTCAAGAACGACAACTACGAGGAAGACAAGAATGAGGAGGAGAGTATGACATTTTTTTTTTTATTTGTGCTTGCGAAAACGCGTCGAAATCGACGTTAACGCCCCTGTAGGATCTACGAGCGAAATGCTTGGTGTTAGGACCGCGAGACGACTCAGATTCCTTTTCTTCTTCTTCTTCTTTTTTTTCGTTTCACGCTGCAGTTTCTTTCCCCTCGGTTGGATAGCTTCTCGAGTTCACTCGTTCATTCAAAGTATTTTTGTACCAAGCATAGATGTGTTGAGAATGTGTGAGTGATGTAGGATTGAACAGACGGTTTTTCAGACATGTATTGGAAGTTTTTTTTTATTTAAAGGTGAAGAAGATGATTACTAGTGTTATTTTAATGATAACAGAAGGAAATAGATGTGACTTTATAGATTTTTAATTCCAACATTCTGAAAATACTTTTTCTGTCTTGGATTATGATAGACGACTGCTTTTATTGAATCACTAGACGCTTTCGAGAGAGAGAGAGAAAGAGAGAACGACTAATAAAATACTCATCGAGTTCTGCTCTTTATATAGAAATGTTATTTTAGTGAGATATTTCCGTTAGAGCACATGTAAATTAGATGAATTTGGAATGCTAAATCAATAATTTTATTAAGAGTCGTCGGATAATACATGATTTCATTTGTCAAGTATTAAAAATGGATAAAGTTATTTTAGAATTATACGATAGTGTGTATAACTGGAGCCATAATTCATTTCCGGATAATTTCGTATTTTAATGCATATAAAATTGTATTAAAAATTTTTAACTCTAAAGATACGACTCAGTAATTTTCTTCTATATGTCTATTTTTATTTTTTAATACTTACAAAGTTAACGTAAAAAAAACATCATCAACAAAAATTATTTCCTACCCATACTCATAAAAGGGAATAGCTACAAAACTTTCCCCTTAAAAATTTTTCATCTTCACTTTCAAGAAAACTCCTTAATAAGACGAGAAAAATAAAAATACATTGAACATATACACATCCGTAATCTTTATTCGAAATCAGAGACTCATGCATCGTAATCGGCTATAGAACCAATAAAGTAAAAAAGAAGAAAAAAAACAAATTCAAATCCCAAGACACCCGACATAAGAAACTGATAAGAAAATAACGTAGAAAATGATATCGTACTCTCTTTCTCTCGTTGTCGATTTATCCAGCAATACATGAATTTTACGTTTGGCAAGCAAGTCTCAAACACGATAACTCGCCTGCAACTCTCAACTTTAAAAAAAAATTGAAAAAAAAAAATTAAAAAAAAGATACAGAAACCAATTCAGTATATATACCAGTGGTAAGTATATAGACAGAAAGAGAGAAAGAAACAAGTATACCATACCTATATGTACATATGACAAGCTTGAACGACTGGGCGCAGTTGGAGAAAGAGCGAAACGAATTGAGATAAGCCAAAACCCGTTGTCGGAATGCGAATCAAGAGAGAAAAGAGAGATAATGAGGGCGCAGCAGTTCTCGTCGTTGTCGTCGTCGTACAATATATAGGTATACATACCCGCACACTTTAACTTCACGTCGTCTGTCGCTCCGTGACAGGAGTAGGTACGTCCCCTGCACATGTATATAGCTGTACACAAGAAACATTTCGGACGTTGTTACCTCCTCTGGCCCAACTCTTCAGTTGTACCACATACCCTTTATTCTGACAGTAAAGACTCACACAGACCTATTCCCATCGCCCGGGTCACGACTGAATTCGTTTAAGTACCCATGTAATTTTTTTTTTTTTTTTTTTTTTTAATCTTCAATCAAGCCGATTGCATTTGGGTCTTATATGCGTGTGTCCCTCCAAGAGTATAAGCGCGGCCTCATTGCTTGTTGCTGCTACTGATACGACTCTTAATTAATCAAAAGCGTAATGCTATCCTCGTTTGTTGTTCTCTCTCTTTAAAACGGCCCTAATACACTCGACTCTTTACTTACTGATCCCCTCCACCTCCTCCTATACTACTCTCTTTCTCTCTTTCTTCGATGAAGTCGTCACGGTTAAATGAGCCGGGGATAGATGCTTTAATGACTTTGCATAAATAATTTAAATGAAGAGTTCCGAGAAAAATGAGGAAGCGCTCTTGCAAGAGCTATCCTACAAAGCTATATCGTTGATGTATATGTATATATCTAGAGTTCCGGGCTTGGACTTCCTCTTTATATAGAGGGGTGGGGAGAGAAGGAGATATCCTAATCAATCTTGTTTTTATTGCATTGCCAATTACAACTCGTTATATTATTCTATTTCATGATTAAATAGTACTTGTTATAATTTGACTTTTAAATAATAATAATAATAAAATAAATGATTTTGAGAAAGTTGATTTAATTCTTTTAAAGCTTGTAATTAATTTACTCTGGCAAGTTGTAGTACAAGAAAAAAAAATATTTAATTGATCATGTATATAAGTATAAATATATAGAAATTGACAAATGTATATCCACAGTGTAAACATCGATGATAAGTAAATTAATGTTTGCTCATTTCCCATAATATATTTTAAAACAACATCAATAAACATATAAACATCGATTTATCAAAAATAATTTTTTTATTTTTAATTTTATTTACGACAGATCTAAAGTAGCTGCCACAAATCAAAAACCGGTATTATATATATCCAGAGCGCAACAAGCACCTCACAAAAAAAAAAAATAAATAAATATCTCTTATATACCCAAACCACACACAATCCTGAAAAATAAAGACGTACGTATTGCAAGAGAAAAAAAAAAGAATAAAAAATAAAAAAAGAAAGATAGCGAGCGGTAGTATCGTAAAAAAGAAAATATCTCAGTCTCCATCGTCATATATAAGCCTCAGGTTTACTCATAAAACAGCCTAGTATTGTCACCAGTAAAATCGTCAATCGCATTCGTTCTACTATAGTATATAAAAGCGTCGTCTCTTGCGTTGTCGCGGTATACCTGTATACCATCAGAGTATGCTTCGACGGCTCGTTAGACTCTCCGCCAATTTAACCCCAGCAATCATTACTCTCGGATCACCCACAGGACCAAGTCACATATAATACACACACATACGCTAGTTCAAACTCTACGTTCTATAGACGCGTCCAATATACGACAGCTTTTCTCTTCTTCTCTTTCTCTCTCTCTTTCGTATATAAGGTGTATGTATGTGCGCAAGCACAGTAGCAGAAGCAGCTGAGTGTGTGCAATTGCCGCCGCCGGAGTCTGCGGCCCAGAGTCTCTACTCTCCTACGGGGCCAATTTATCTTCTAGCGCGCTCCTTGGCTTTCTTGGGTACGCTCTTCTTCAGACCCCCCTCAAACCCCGAGGTAGAGCGTGGCTCTCTAGGGAATTTTCGCGAAAACAGCGAAAAAATCCACTTTAAAGTCTCTCGCCTTTTTTCCTTGGGCCTCTATTTTTACTCTTTCTCTCTCTCTCTTTCTCGGCAATGTTCTGCTATATGGCGTTGCGCTTTTCTATCTCGAAAGTCTCTTTTTTTCTTTCTTTCTCTCTCTCTCTCTCTCTACGGTTACCTCGTAAATCTTAGCCCCGCAAGTGCACACACAAACACAGACAGATAGACACACACACACACACACACATATATAGAGAATACTTATTTTTCGGATTTATACCCTTTGTAATAATTTTGAAATTTCATTAGAACGCTTACGTCCCATTTACATTGGGATTATGGGGATTACGAGTTGCGGTGTGTGTTATCTTACCTTGAATGGATTGCTTTAAAAAATTTGATAAATATATGAGAGAAAAATAATTTTTAAGGTTTTATGGGAAATGAAAAAGCAGTGACAGTTTTATTTTTCTCTTCTATTTAATAATTCGTTGAAATAGATAAAATTTTGTTTGTTGAATAAAAGTTGATAGAATTTTCAATAAATTTGAAGAAGAAAGTTTTTTCAAATATTTCAACAAAAATAATAAATAAAAATAAAATTTTAAAAATATGCGTCATTGACATAATACCTAATAGGACTCTTGCATTTGATATAAAAAAAAACCTTATTACATTAGAGAAAGATTTTTTTTCTTCTTTTTTCATATAAAAGATCGTCATTCAAAACACGCTCTTTTCAATTCATCTCACAAGAAGAAGCACGTCATCTGATTTTCGCTAAAGCAAGCAGAATATAGTACATATAAAAATAAAAAAAGGAATAACTTCTCGTCGTTTTACCAGAACTTTTCTCGTCGTCAAGAAGGTTGTAGTTTCGCTTTTCCTTACCACGTTTCCGAAAAAATCTTTTGCATACATATGTGTGCATCTCTATTCACATACATATATCCTTGTACATTCTACAACGTATCCTGCTGTCGCATGATCTTTGTGCATTTTCTCTTTCGACAAATGCTGTTTACTCAAAACTTCATGGCTTAGGATTTTGAAAGATGTACAGTTCACCGGGATATCTCTAGCTTACTCTTATACTCTTTTTTTTATACATGCAAAGATGCTAGTATATTGAATGGCAGCGTTATATTGTTAAATCATTCGTAAAGTTGTCAAATTTTTATTGTTAAAAAAATAATAAAAAAAATATCTCATATATATTTTTTTTACACATTGCTATGAACCTACTTTTTAAAATTCTATTTCTACCTCTAAAAAAAAAACGAGCTTAGAATTCGTAAATATAAAAATCCACTTCGTTAAACCTCAAGCTTTTTCATCATTTTTTTTTCATTTAAATCCCTTACTCAAAACCTATTTTTTGCATCACACAAAATCCCTCTTCTCCACAAAAATCTCAGTGGCAAAACAATCTTTTAAGCTACATGCATATATCATATACGATGATGATGCATATGGTGGTATCAAAAAAGATAAAAAAACAAGACAAAAAAAAAAGAAGACCTCTCTGACCGAGATATCCTTAATATGAACGCTTTGAAAAACGCTCATCTCAAAATTCCAGGGAACCGTCGGCTCGTAAGTTAAGTATTAGAGATATCGAGGAACAGATGGTCGCGATATATATATTATGCAGGGAGTCCAAAAGAAAGAGAAGAGTTCAAAAGTTGCAGCTTTTATTTTCTCCTCTCTCGCGCAACGCATTTTCTTCAAGAAGAAGCTATATGCTTGAGCTTGCAAGGAGTGTGTAGCTCCAAAGAAGCGACGACAAGAAGCCGGTGCAGATGAAAGCGGCTAAGAAGGAAGCATCGTCGTCGTCGTCGTAGTCGTGCAGGCTTCTTCTTCCGTATAAGGTTGTAGCGTCACTGTAGACGAAAGAGAGAAAGATAGCTAGCGAGTGAGTGAGTAGAGAGTATAAGGCCGTCAGTCGACTGACGTTTTGAGAGGCAAGAGGCTTTATAGATGTGCATTTCCACGGGTGGCGTCAAGATAGAGCTTCTCACTCTTATTTTTTTTTTTTTTGCTTTTTTCTTTTTTGCTCCCTCTCCTTCGATTTCGTTAAAAATATCCGCCTCCGGCTGCCTTTGTACCCCTTCCCCCCTTCCTTTTTATCTCTCTCTTCTACTCTTGTGCTGTCTTTCCTTCCCTTTTATTCGCTGCGCACGCGAGAGCGACTTTAATTCCGCGGAAAACGAAGCCAGAGGAATTTGGCAAGCCGCACGTCCCTCCGGGGTAATGAAACTGTATTTCGCGCTAGGCGAGAATATATCCCCTCTTTTATCTTATTTCTCTCTCTCTCTCTCTTTATCTCCTGTTGCCTGGAAGAAAGCTCTTCTCTGTGTGTATGTGTTGGAGACGAGAAAATGATGAATCACATTCACTCGTGAAAATTAATTTTTCCTATTCGCTTTTTTTGTTACCTTTTTTCTTTCTTCTTACTTTCATATTACAGTTGTGATAGATTAATTTTTTTTTTCTTTTATTGCGATTATATAAAAAATCTAAAAAAAAAAATATATATTACACTTCAGACTCAAGTCTTTGCTTACAGATAACCAATTTATCTATAAAAAAATAAAAAGCTCCGTTAAATTATATTCATACCATAATATCTTTCAAATGTTATTACTCTCTCAATCGTTGCTTATTTCCGTAAGGTGATGGAACCTCTACGAATAATACCAATAATTTAACCCAATAACAAAATTACCTGAGAATAACATAAACAGCTACAGTATTATATATATAACCAATGTCGCTTATAGAATTGAATCTGATCGAAGCAAGAGAAATACGATTGCAAATGTATGTATGTATGTATGTATAGCAAGAGATACATCTAAAGGAGCGCATACAAGTATAAAGGGCACAGGCAAGTATAGGAGGAGCAATCGTTAATATGCGCAATGCTACAGGCTGAATTCGCGATCTTCCACGGATGGCCCATAATCGGTTTAGTTTGTGCGCGGAGAGCAATTGCAGTCTCGTGGCAGCATCTCTTGGATAAGCTGAAGAGAAGAGGAAGAAGAGGAGGAAGAATAAGTGGCAGTACGATATGAGGTCGGAGATAGAGAGAAGAGGAGAAGGGAGATACGTAATTGTGGTATGGAATGAAGGCTCAAGAGAAGGAGGAGGAGAAGTGTACACGAGCATGTTCTAATGCGAACTGTGGGGAGAGTGCGAGGCTAAACGGTGCGCGCCCCGGAATGCAAGGCAAGTGCATTTATATCCATGGCTACTTCTATCTCGCTTACTCTCTCTCGCTCTATTCTAGAGAGAGCAGATGGAACGTTAACGTCTCTGTTTTATAGCTAGTATTTTATTCCTGTACAAGCACCAAGCGGTGGACAAATCACACGAAAAATGCCTTAAGGTATATAGAATGAGAGGGAGAGAGAAACTTGGCTTATTGGATGAAAATTGAAAATTTTAACTAGTTTTATATTTTTGTTGAGCTGTGGTGATAAAACCTGTAAGACTGCGTGTGTGATTATTAGTTGAGGCTTGCATCTCATTCTCAAAGACTATTAAATTCGCAAACGAATTTAGAGCTGAAAGCAGAACAGACTGAAAGCTCGTATTCAAATGGTGTATGTACTTGCTTGGTATAAGTTTGTAATTTTTAAAGAATAATTTTTTTTTTTATTACTTTTGCTTGAGGCTTAAAAAATTGAGTATAACGAGAATTTAGCTTTGGGCTATATCAATAAATGCTTATATAAGATGAATATTTTATTGCTAGCTGCGGCTCGTTAAACGTTTTCTAGCGTGTGCAAAGTAGCTTTTTTCTCTAATGATCCAACGCACATGGTTTTTAAGTATGTGTATTTAAGAAAAGAAAACAAATTTCAATTCACAATAATTGATCGTAATTTTTTGTGAAATATATATTTACAACCGGTTATGTCAATATCATAAAACATCAATAATATCTGGTTATAAATAAAAATTGACTGGATATATAAGTATATTGAAACAAAAAAATTCGTTTATCACATTTAAATCGTATCATTTTATTACCAGCATTTAATATCGTTGAATCTTTAATATAAGCAGTAAAGATATTTTAAGGATATAAAACAAAAAAAAAACCAAGACACACACAGTAATGCACTGAAAATTGTGTCAAAAGATGCGAGAGTAGTGTATATAAGTTCTGAAAATAGAAGTGGCGAAGCTAAGAGCTTGGCAACAGCAACAAAAGCTGCTCTGATGGTATAAAAGACGCAAAGTATATATATAAAGAAAAGAAAAAAAAAAGAAGAAGAGGAAAAACGATGAGGCGGAGAAATATGTGGAGAGAAAAGAGGTTGAGAGAGGAGGTGGCATATACTAGAAAGAGATAGGTGTGCGGGTGCACGCAACGATATAGCAACTATCACCGCACTACTTGGGGAGGCTTAAAGTGAGAAGAGGATACGTCTCACCTCTTCCTTATTCTTTTGGCTTGGACGTTGCCGAGAAGAAGATGAGATAGAGAGGCTGCACTGTCTCTCTGACCCTCCCGGCGTTGAAATAACGACGAGAAAGTGCGAGCACACGTTTTCTAGAGGGACACACCACGCAACCAAGACTCCTCTTCTTTCTTTTCCGCATCTTTTCCTATATCCCTCTTTTATTCTTTTTTTTTTTTTAGACTTGCTTTTTCTTTCGTAGTGCAACCTCTAGTATACCAGCTTCTGAATTCTGACGTTTACTCGGCCTAGGATACGAAAGTCTCACCCCGACACTCTAAGAATCCGGTGAATGTACACACTTTTCTACACTATCTTACTTTTACTCTCGTCTTCACCGACTTCTTCTTCCTTTCAGGTGGATTTTCTCTCACATGCCACATGTCTTTTTATTTTTGAATCATCTCAGCTGTAGCTCGCATCTTGTTTTTTTTTATGTTCAGCTTATGCGTTATGCGCAGCCTTGTTGGTTCGCAGTCAAAAATTGAAAAATTTTTTTTAATGTAGGTCAAGAATTTTTACCAGTTCATTTGATGAAAAGACATTTTCGCACTACTTGTCAATCCTCTCTCTTTCCTTGCAATATAATCTCGGAAGTTATGTGAATGTTGGACTATATTTTTTTTTTCAAGACACGTTATTGTATAAACAGTACGAAAATAACAATTTCGTATATGTTACTAAAAAAAAACTATCGTTCTATTTTCAGTTGTATATTTTTGGAAATATTTTGGAAACTTTATGTTTGTTTTGTATAAAAGTTTTTCGAGCTTCTATATACAAAGAAAACAAGTAAATAAAATAAAAAATGTTATATTAAAAACGTTTGCAAAAATAACTCTCTTTTTCCCCATTCTTTTTTGTGCATACTACGATCACATGAATATTCATATAAAATAAGTTGAGAGAAAGAGAGAGAAAGAGAAAGAAAGCCACGCGTGAACTGCACACAGCTTACATAATGAGCGGTATAATTTAAAATAACACATAGCTCGTGTGCTTTTTTTATCAAACGCAACAACTGTGGTGTATAAAACTCAGCTAAAAACACACAGACATAGTCTCTTTCTCTTACCCTCAAAATAACTTTAGAAAAATATCATACTCGAACAAGTCGAAATTTAGAAGTAAAAAAAATCATTCCAATTCTCTTTCACATTTTACCACACGTGTCTCTCTCCGGTATTTGACACTTGGAAAATGACAAATTTATTCCCCCTTTCTACAATAGCACATAAACACGACTTCCATATAAAAATTCGTGAGATTTCTTTTTTTATTTTTTATTTCCCAACACGAAACGCGAACGAGTCAAGCGTATATCCAACAACGAACTTGAATTAAGAAAAACACAGTTTTAGCTTTAGCCATGCACACGCGTGTGTGTCGCATCATTTTTCAGTTCCTTCTTCCCCTTCACGCGTATATACGCAGCTTAAATCGACACGTTTTTTTCATATAACCCATACATTTATACTCTTGTATAAAGACTCAAAATCTGAAGAGCTTTCTTTTCCCTTACAACGACTCCAAAAGCTCCAGCCACTTTGCAGCAAAGAATAAAACCGAACAAGCAAGCAAGTAAAAAAAAGATCAATCCCACAAGATTTCGTAGTTCTCCACGTAAACACGCAGTAATAGTAGTAGATGTAGAAAGTAAGGGAGAACAAGCGTGTCGCTGACGTACCCTCTCTCTCTCTCCCAACCGATCGTCAGTAACAGCAACCTACAACAGCAGCAGCTTCGACTATCCAGAGTGAGAGAGAGAGTATTTGGTAGGAGGAGGCGGAAGGCGATCGTCGAGCCGGAAGTCACTCCCCGATTGACGGACTCTGACAGTCGCACGCTTCCCTTCGGGCCTCCCCATGACAATAGCGGTATGTCCTCTCTCACTTACTCTCGCGAATGTGAGTCTACATAGCCATCTAGTTTACAATAGGATGGGAAAAGGAAGGAACGAGTAAGTGAGCGAGTGAGTGAGAGAAACGCGAATTTCCCGTAATTGAGTTTCCCGTCCCGAACACACCACGACTACCACCACTGTACTATATATACCCAACTCCCTCTCTCTCTCTCTCTTCTGACTTATCATCCGTGACGCCAGACTCCCCCCTTCTCTTACCTTTTGCTGTGGACGACTTTTTCTCTCTTCTTTTCTCTCTCATCCAGGCTATTTATCTGTTTTTCACTCCTGCCGACTTTGTTGCTGTGAGAAGGGAGGGGGAGGTGGCTTTTTTCTCTCTCTCTCTCTCTCTCTCTCTCTTGTTGTTGTTCTCTCTGTGGCAGTGGTCTTCTCTTGTTCGATCCGACGACCCTTCGCCGCCACCGTTTGTGAAAAGAAAAGAATAGAAAGAAAGGGAAAGGGAGCTTGGTAATTGATTCGTTACGATTGTGTAATTCACTGTGTGTGTATGTATATATATGCTTCGATGATGGGAGTTTTAAATCAGATAGATTTGTGGCGGTTGTATTCAAGGAAAATATATATGTATGTATAATGAAAATTTTAAATCGATCTTTTGTTTGATGTATTGACAATGGGTAATAATGCTTAAAATATTCATTTTTATATGAATATATGATTAAAACATTGTTTTCATGATTTTTGTTTGTGTTCGTTGTAAATGTGTTTTTTATTTTGTTTTAATTCATTTTGATTAATAATAGTATATAAATACATTGGTCATTTAAATTTTTTGTCATCGTTTAGTTAAAAAAAAAGTAAATAAATAAATAAAAAAGAAAATCATAAAAAATAAAAAAAAAGTAGCAGAAGAAAAGTTTCGCGCGGATGAGCGTCAAAGGCAAGAAAAGCTTTAAAAAAATACCAAGTCCTGAAATTCTCGTACGCATATATACACACATTGCTTTTGCACCATGCAAAGACCACACACTCAACACGAAGACCCAAGATAGAAAAAGAGAGAAAGAGAAAGAGAATAAGCTTGCACATACTCTTTCATTCGCTAGAGAGAGAGAGAGAGAGAGAGAGAGAGAGAGAAAAGAGAAAGAAAAAAACATTTTGCGGGAAGCTGTTATAAATCGAGTCACCACACGAAAGAGCGCATCGTCCTTTTAGGTCTTATCCCATCCCTTTTAACCTCACGCATGACTTTATAAACGTACACGCACGTGTGTGACACAAGTACATACACACGGCCTGCTGCGTGCGCGAGATGTATATTTTTCTCTACCACGTGACACATACATACATACATACATACGTACATATAGGTATTTGTGTGTAGCAGTGCTATATTTAGTTAAGAAAGAAGACGTTAAATCGAGTTGAGCGAGAAAAGGTAATCCTACTACTTCCAAGTCCAGTGACTCTGAATAATGTCCGGTGGAATTGCGAGCTTTAGGATATATCTATATGCAACCTTGGTGAACGGATGGTAGAAAGCTTATGGAGAAAAAGGGTTTAGAATAAAAAAAAAGGGGGAAAAATAGAAAAAAGTGTTTGACTTTGGGATCTTTTGAAAAACGTGAGTGTTTGAGCTATTTATGCGATGTTAAAAAGTGAGATGGGATTTATGTGTGTGTGTGTGTGTGAAAAGGAAATTGTGAGGTTTTGTTTAAAAAAGTCTTTGGTTGATTAAATTTGTTTAATTGATACTTGTGAATTAAAATCTTACTTGACCTCAATAATTAGACAATGGATCAGAAAAAAGTAAGAATGAATTACTTTCATTTGACTTACTTTTAAATGTATTTTTTGCAAATTCAAGTACCTTTTTATGAAACTTAGTTTTTCTGTTATAATAAGTATTTTGTCTGCAACAAGTAAGACAACATAAATATCTTTTTAATTTCATGCAAAATCTTAATTGAATAAATAATATTTATATTTATACATAAGTACCAATTATTTCTAAAGAGAAAAAGAGAGCTTAAGTAATTATTTTAATATTACAGTCGTTAAAATTGTCTAGCACAAAATTTTTTTATTTTACAAACTATCTGTACATAAGCACCTGTCATAGTAGTTATTTTTTACGTTAAACCTCCTTTAAACAAAATTACGTATGATTAACGTAATTGCCATTGTCATGGGCGGTACACACCAACTTCTTGCCTCTGGCTACCTCTTGACTTTGGCAAGTACAGGACGTACGTCAAGCGCGAGAAACGTTAGCTGTGTAATATCTTTTCAACTCTTAAGTATAATTATAAGTTGTTGATCGTAAGTGTCACATGTGAGATTTAAAAAATAAAATTTGAATATAAGCAAATTATTGTAGGTCATCCAAATAAAAAAAAAGATATAAAAAAAGTTATCGAACAATCATTTAGAGGCATTTTCAAATCTGTCAAAGAATTTTTAATTTTTAATATTCAAATTATTATTTATTTAAAAAACAAATATTTTCATAATAAAAAATTGAATTGAAACTATTTCAATCAACATACGAAATATAAGCAATCGACCGAGAAATACATATAGGCAAATATGCCAGACGACGATTTGCATATACTCGGTGACATGACAAAGACGAGCAGACGGTACACCGATGATTATTGTATGATGACGATAATGATGATAGCGATGATGATGATGATGATGCCTTGTAATGGTGATGACGGCCCTAGACGACCTACAGCGCTGCTTCTCGTTGTTCTCAATAGGCCACCTTTATGACTCCTGTAAACTTTGTTTTTAAAGTTTATTCTTAGATATTGTTTATAAACTTTTTTAAACTTTACATTTTTAATAACATTCTTTTATTGTAAATTAAAAATTTATATCTGTACATATTTTGGTTATTATTAACATCTAAAAAAACGCAATATTAAATTTTATTTATTAACTTATAATAAATTTTATCTAAATCATTATTATCTTCAACTCAATTTAAAATAAATTTCTCAAGTCAACCAATTTGCATATAGCAACTCTTATAGGTATATATCTACAATCAAATACACCATACCAACTTAATAATTCCATCATACTTACCCATAACATTTCTCCTAATTATGATTAATTTACCCCCATATCAGACTCTCCGTATACATTAATTTCTCATCACGATTTGCAATCATACGAGTGAAACGACATTTACAAGTAAATCAGAGACTCACCCAACTGCATATAATATACATATACGTAAAAAAAAAAGCAAAACACCAACATAAATCTCGCGAAAGTTCGTTTCACCTGTCCACATAAAATTCCCCCTTCCAATACCCCCAATAAGACGATCTGTCGGCGAGTTAAATAAAAGGTAAAGCGCCAAGTGAAAGAAGAAGAAGCAAGCTTACAAACATACATACAAACATACACACAGGGAATAACCTGATTCATTTCGAGCGTTAGAGAGCGGAAATTACGAGCGTCGTTACTCTGATAAGTGCGAACGACATGTCGCTTTCCTCCTTCTCTTTTCCTCATCTATCTCTCTCTCTCTCTTCTTTCTCCTTCCTTTTACTCGTTCACCCGTACGAGAGCTCGTTGGAGAGTTTGATTAAGGTATGGAAGGACTACGGGCATCCAACAGAGTCTCTCTCTCTCTCTCTCTCTCTCTATCCAAGCCTGTGTAGGATTGCGCTTTTACAGCTGTGAAAACGAGTGTCGGAATGGACCGAGAAGGTTGTAATAGCCATCGAGCGCAAAATATGATTGCACACCTGTATGTACACATTCATACATAGCACACACACACATACATGTACATATACATCTAAATACGTTTCTAGGGCAAAACGACAAGGATTGGTATATGGTATGGGCTTGATGGAAATAGCATATATAACCAGTATACGTGTATACATACAAACATGCATACATATAGGTACACACATATACATAATCTTGGTTTTGCTGTAAACAGATCGCAAAACAGAGATTGCATGGAAACTCGTCAAGTTATTACCTACCTTTCCAACTTCTCTGCCTTATATATACATCCCTTTTTTTGATGTTTTTATTGCACCTCTTTCTCTCTCTTGACTTTCTGCTTCGTAAATCTATAATGACCGAGATATGAGTAACGAGTGGCTGACTTTTGATTACAGTCTTATTAAAAACAAATAAAGATTTAAATGGACTTGAGAATATGACCGATTCATTAGGAGTTAATTATTATGAGATATGTGTGTGTGGATGGTAATTTTTTGTGATGATTCTATTTGTTGGAAAATATCTCAATGATTATGAATAACATTTTAAAGTAGGAAATATTAAAAAAAAAAGTTTTGAAATAGTCAATTTGTAGAAGACTGAGGTTGTAATAAAAGTACAATTAAAAAAATTAAAGAAATAATAAGTTACTCAGTTGCAATCACGATGTAACAATTAAACAAGAGCTGGTTTTTAATTTCAACTTTTAATTTAAAAAAAAAAAAATTGCTTATTTTATGACAGCTACAATTAATATATTCCTCCTTGCATACAAATAAGAACTGTCCACAATGCAATTTCGTCTCTTTCTCTTTCTTTTTTTTTTTCGTCATCACAAGACGATAAGATATCCTCGACGAATACACACCAACATTATAAGCGTTGTACTTTTTATCCCTTACCTATTTTTCTCGTTTTTTTTATTATACCAAAAGCAAACCAGCCAGCTGTAGGAGACGGTTTTATTTGCTTGTTCAGCTCCTTTCACCCCTTGCTTGCAATCGTCAATAAGAGGGAGGGGATAGAGACAGGGGGTGAGCATGAAAGAAATATACGCGACTGCAGTAAAAAGGGTATAGCAGACCTTAAAAAAATTCGGTATCCTACCAGCTATATATAACGAACGCCCTGATAATAATCCGCCTTAACAAGCTCATTAGTCTATTTGCATGACAGGGCAAGCAGGCACATTAACAGCACTATTTGCTGCTTACTACTACTACTACTTTCTCTCTTTCTTTTCTTTTTATTTCTTAGTAAAGACGTGGGTATATATAAGATAGAAAGCTTATAGAGCCACGAGGCAAAGCAATCGTAATACACCACTACTAGCGCATGTGTGTGCACACACCACCAACGGGCGTTAAGTGTCAATCGTAAAATCTAATCGCGAAACTCTCTTTCTCTCTTTCTTAGTAATATACACCCTTCTCTTATTTTCTAAGATCCAGCACGTGGCTATGTGGTATTTCTTGCTGGTTTCTAATATAACCCAAGACTATATCTGTAATAGGATGGAGATGGAGTTTTTGTTGGAGCTAACTCTCACACACACGGGCTTTTCTGTCATTTCAGGTCTGTGAAGTTTATTGGGTGCGGAAGACTCTAAAACGAACTTTACTGATTTTCAGTTTGAGTTTATTTTGATTGAGATACTTTAAGCTTGTGTGTTATCCTGTTAATGTCTTGAGCAATTCTCTTCCTTATTACACCACGCTACTTTACTCGTGATTACCTTCTTCAGTTAATCTGTAATTAATATTTTTTAATTGTTTTTATTTTTTTTTTACTTTTTAATTTTTCGTAATGTGAGAAAATGTATAACGATGCTGACAAATTGTTTTAATATAAATATTACTTATTTTAGTTTTAATTACACTTGAAATAAATAAAGAAATAAAGAATTTTATTTAAAGAAGTGGTGACTCCCACGTTTTTTATATGACAGAGACTTCAAGTAAATAATTCTTAATCCACAATAAAATAAAAAAATTATTATATTTTATTTAAAGATTACGAGATAGCTTATACCTATAAAAATATGTCAAATAAATTCAAGATGTTATACATATGTCTGTATATTATAGGATGTATCATCTTGAAAAATGGGTACAAATGCGTGGTTTGATAAATTTAGATTTCTTCTTCTTCCTTTCTTACAATTCAAAGTATATATATATATATATATATATATATATATATATATATATATATCCTGTATAAAAGCTGATACATCATCCTCTTTGTTCCTGCAAACGTATAAACTAACTCAAGCTCAAGTTTATACACGAAACGAAATGTACGACGTCTGCTGCGAAGTAAAAGCATTGCTGAAAGTAAGTAAGAAAGAAAGACTGAAAGAATGAATGAAAAAAAGAGAAAGATACAAAAATTGTGGGGGTAGGAGAAAAAAAAGAGAAAAGAGACGAGATAATATCCCAGCGTCTGGAAAATTGGCCGCAAAAAGGAAACGAGATCAGCCGACGTGCATTCGTAGAAGGGGAACCAAAAAGAAGAAGCACAAAGAGTAAGACAGAAAAATGGAAAGCCCATAATATCGCGGTAGAAGGAGGAGGAGGAGGAGAATAGAAGCATCCCGCAAAATACTTTAGGACCACCACGGGACTCAAGACATTTCTCTAGACTCTAGCTCAGCCGGACTTTACCACATAGAGCTCCATGCAATATCTCTCTATATATGTATAAATGTATGTTCAGACGCAAAATGCGTATGTATACACGCACACACATGTAGACACCAGCAGCAAGGTTAGGGCCAAATGGTAAAGCGCCGCTCGATAAACACACAGGCCATACACCCTGGCAGTGGCCAGACGCCGGAAGATGTATGTACGGTTAAGGGAGAAAGAGAGAGGAAGGTGGTGGTGGTGGTAGTGTGGCACATGTGGAGAATACCAGAAACTCTTCCTTCCCTTTCTCTCTCTAACATCCCCTTGATACTATGCTCGCCGACAATGCTTAGCCCACCGCATAGCTTCCGATGCCCTGAGGGTGGCACGCGTGTGTATATATGTATACGTATGGAAGGCATACGGGAGGAAAATGCGAAAGCTCGCCGAGAAATTGAGGGGAAAAATTATTATCGTTTAGCCAATTGGCTTTTTTTTTTGTTTTCTTGGCGAGTGTATATGTGTGTATATACGTTATTTTATCGGCTTTATTCGATTACGCTTTTTCCATATCGATATGGCTTTATATTATATACATACATATATTTACTTTAATTCAACGAGAAAAAAATTTATTTTATAGGTTTATTTAATGTTATAATGTAAATTTTCTTTTTTATTACTGTTGGAAAATTTTTGTTTTTAACGATTTTACAGGGTTTATATATTTTAAAGTTGAGTATGTAACTTTTAAAATTGCCTCGATTTTTTCGTTTAAAAAAAAAAATTACGATTTTACATTTTAATTTACTTTTTATATTAAACTTTTGATGTCGAGAGAGAGAAAGAGAGAGAGTTGAGAATATGAGATTTGCAAAATATATTTTTGCAATTATTCTTTACTTGTATAAAAGAATAAAAGTAGAAATGAAAGCTCTCACAGTCAAAAGTTAAAAAAAATAATAGCACACACACAGAGAATATATCTAGAGTTGAAAAAGTAACTTATATTACAAAATACAAAAAGTTAATTAAAATAAGTCGTAAAAATGTTGAAAGAAAAACAAGGGGTGAGATGGTTAAAAAAAAGTCACGCAGTACAACGAGAAAGAAAAAGTAAGCAGAAAAGAAGGAGGGGAAGAAAGCGCACGGAGGTTAAGTAGATACGCGAGAGTAAAGTAAATCAAGTAAAACAAAACGTTGAAAGAGTAAAAGAGGGTATGGTCGGGGGAATTTAGGAGACAATGAGGGTTGTGAGAAAGAAAGAAAGAAAGAGAGAATGAGTAGTAGAAAGTACAGGGACTAGAGATAAAGGCAAAATAGAATGATAAGGGAGCATAAATAAGCTTGAGGTGGAAATAGGGAAAGGAAGAAACATTTAAGTACCGGAAGATAAACTGCAAAATACTATACGGAGGTCTTGATAAGAAGGAATACGCGCCCAAGCTTTTTGGGAAAGAGACGGAAATTCGAAATGCGTCTAGCAAACGAGAGAAAGAGTATAAAGTTGGCTTAATTAATAAAAATCAAGTGGATTTGGTTTTCGCGTAAAAAGAAGATGAAAAGTAGGTTGAGGAAAAATCGAAATTGCAGAGAGGTAAATTGATAAATAGATAAAAAAAAAAAGGGGGAAAGATAAGTATGAGAGAAATGTTGAAATTGCATGGTTGAAAAAGTTTTTAAAATGTAAAATTGAAATGGAAGATCTTCTTTTCCTTTGCTGCCTTGCCTTGTAAATAGTTGCTAATTAAGATCAAGAGGGTAATTACTTGAATTTTCTTGATATATAGTGAATGCTATGCTATGTATAGGCTTTCTCTCACTCACTCTTCTCGTGTTATATCGAGGAGTCAAACTTTATTCAGCAAAATTGAAACGAATCGAACTTCAAAGTTACCGCTCGAATAGTTCTTGATGAAAGAACAATTTACCTCGAAAGGAAAGTTCAACATTGATGACTGATTTCTTAAGAATTTTTCTTTCCCATCTTCTTCATCTTCTTCTTTTTTTTATGAAAATTAATTTTCTTAATGGAGGACAGTATTATGAATTCTAAAGTGAAATTTGAAATATATATTTTTACAGTATGTATTTTATCAAATTGATATAAGTTTTTGAACATTACCAAGAAAATTCTCTAAAAAAAAAAAAAAAAAATAATGCATTTGTATTTCATCTAATTAAATTTACACTTTCACTTACACGTGAGTTTAATGCGCTGCTATCTAAAATATTTAACTAGATCCCTCTCTTTTCAAATAAAATACGGGTATTTTCCTTTGCGAAGTCAATACTCTGTGCTCTGAACTATAGCAAACATCCTTGTTTGGCCAATGCTTCACTAAACAAGTATAGTAGACGGGGCTACATCATTTATTGATCGTATTTGCTTGTTACGAGTTAATGAAAAGTAGACGATCAATTGCTTTTGCCTTCTTTTTTTTTTTTTTACAATTTCAAGATACTTTATTTTTTGTAATTTTATAATTAATTAATAATTTAAATGTACAAAGTTACTTTAAATTTGGATTACTTTGATATAAAAGTATTTGATAATTAATTTAACTTAATCAATATATTTAACAAATCCACAGAAGTTATTTCTGACACGATAACATTAAATACTGATCAAGAGAGCAAAAATCTTTTAAATTCAACTAATAAGGGTGTACACTTTACCAGCGAATATTCATACTCGTAGCTTGCAGTCAGAAAGTATGTCAAGACACTACATACGAATATCTAGTGTGAATCAGTGCACTCACGTTGAGCAACTTCGTCATTTTTCCCTGTAATTATATTCTTACGTTCAACAAGTAGTAAGTTTCAATTTTTCAATAGCCAGAGAAAAAGCATATATAAGATATAGAGATTGAAAAAAAGGTAGATAAAACTGGAACGCTTCCAGGGATTTTGGCGATCTCAGTAGTTTCTGGCATGCTACAGTGCCAATCTGCAAGTTGCTCGAGGCTCAAACTTTTCGCAATCATTAAAATTACAAATGAGACATTAACATTTTGTTAAAGCAAAAGCCACTATCTACCTGTCAGTGTGTCCGCCTCTATATATCTGAGGACTCTCTGCTTGGATATTTCCGGAATTTAATAACCGAGCAGAAAAGCCTGGATTTATCCTGGACCAACGTTTGCCCAAAACTTTTACTTTGGATTTCTCTTCTATATCACAGAAGGCCTTTAAGCTGATAATCCGGTCCTGATTTTAATTATTGCATATACGGAATTGCACTTTGTTGCAGGATATCGAGATTTTTTTGTTTTTGTTCTGTAAAGCTTTTCTAAAGAGATTTTGGATCAGTCTTAATTATTCACTTTGTACTTTGGAAAATGTTGTAGCGGAAATGAAAATTATATCATGTTATTTTTGGTACAAGTTTTTTCAATGATAACTGAAATACTTGTTTATTTTGAAAATGGATTTCTTTTTTTTTTTTTTTTTTTTTTTTTTTTTTTTTTTTTTTTTTTTTTTTTTTTTTTTTTTTTTTTTTTTTTTTTTTTTTATTTTTTTTTTTTTTTTTTTCATAAAATTTGATGCTCTCAACAAATATAAAAAAATTTTTCTCATCACAATATTGAAAATTGTACATATTTGTGTAGTTCTTTTCATAAATATAAAAAAATATATATATGTTACACAATAAAAACTCAGATAATTGAAGTGCACATACTTGTACAGAAAAAATATATTATTGCTCTCATAAGCAGGTACAAAAACTCTCACGTATACATAAGCACATCAAAAGTATACAAGAAAAAAAAATTGGTATTATTCGAATAATTTTATATTTCACTTTTCATTTCAACAACTGTTGCAAGCACAGCGAGCATAAGCACATAACATTCCACAGCTTCCCTCACTTTTACAAGAACATACACAATCCCAAAAATTTAATCTACTAACAGCAGGTGAACAGAAAAAAAAAACTGGTAATAGTAGAGATGAAAACCATGTAACCCAGTATATGTACAGCATTACTTTACAATATTAGCACGAAAGCTTCAGTCTGAAATTTGAAAATGCCGCGTGATTCGCGCTTCATTTTTATCCTTCGTATACTCAAGCAACCATTATTGTCTTCTCGGAAGCTGCACTACTCAAGAAAAAAACCTGCAGACTCGAAGAGATAGAGGATCTTTATTTCCGTTCCTGAGATGAGCCAAGCTCTCTTTTCTCTTTTTTTCTTTACTCATCCCTTTCCATTTCCTACCCTGTCTCGAGATCTTTCCAGAACTCGCTTGCTCTTTGATACGCTGGAAGTAGGAAAACGCAAGAGCTTTTTCTTTTTTCTTTTTTTTTTTTTACTTTTAATTGCTGGGATCAGTCCGTGGTTTTCTTTATCTTGCTTTTCCTACTCCTACTTTATCTCTTTATCTGGCAGCTTGCTTCTTTTTTTTTCAAGATTTTACGTTTGTGCTTGTTTATACTTTCTGACCAAGGCTACAGTTGTGATGCTTTTATTTTTTTTTTTATTAACTAATGATTATCGTAACTGAATATTTTAATTATTACTATCTGCAATAAAATACAAAAAAAAAAAATAAAAATAAAAATACAATTAAATTATAAATTAATTAGTTTATGAAAATTTGTATGTATCTTAACGAGTTTAATAAATTTAAGATAGCTGATAATATCTATAACGCCAATATCACGCATATCTAAATCTAGTGATACCTTTGATAATCCCCCCGTTTAAATTCAATATTTAATGTCAACTTTCATAAGTAATATTTTTAACATAAAAGACATAAACATCGTAGCACAGCGAAAAATAAAAATAAAAAAACGGAAAAAAAGGTAAATTTAATGAAAAATTAAAATTACATTCGCTCAATAACCAAGAGAGCCACATGGTGCCATAAACTTTTTAATATCCCAGCACCTTAGCATATATACCAACCTCTATACATACACACACACTTACAATCTCATACAAGTCATTTCACCTTCCTGCAGGATCACGACAAAAATGATAAGCACTTTCAGCTTATATATATATCGTTAAAATTTTGCACACGAGGCTCTCCGCGTTGCTTATCCAAGACCAAATCAAAACAAACGGCTAAAAAGCGCAGCGGTAGCCACGATTTTATCGCACGTTCCCATACGCTTACTCTCTCCCTCTCTCTTGCCTGTATATATACATAACTTCGTATATCGGTATTATAACGCGTGCATCTCTCATACATACATACGCGCCGCGGCACGACTAATTAACGACTTTTCACACATTGATTGCCGCGGCTAACGCTAATTGCAAGCGCGGCTGCTTCTTTCAATCTTTCTTTTTTCTTTTTTACCACGTGTTTTCTCTTTTCTTTCTTTTTTCACGTTTGCGTATAGGTTTCTTTTTTGTCTCTCTAATGCTGCTCATTCCATCTTGCTTGCTTATACTTTGCTTGCCGGGAAGAGAATTTTATTATCGGTTAATCGGACACGATCGATAGCGCATAAGTGGTATCGCATATAATTGAATATACTCTCAGCCAAGCTTTTGCACATCGAGTGAACGTATGTGAGTGTGTGTCTTTATCTCTTTCTCTCTTTATCTCTCGTATGCCTCGATATAATGATTTATAATTATTGTGCGAAATTCGGTGTATGCGTTTATAATATATAGAAAGAGCTGCTTCCCACACAGAATATGCTGGACTTTTCGCGCGTCATATAATAACGATATTAAGAACGTATTTTCGCAATTTTAATATTGAAACAGCTTTAATATACGCCAATGTAATAGCGAATATAATATTTAATTAAATTTTCAACTATGTTAATGTTAATATTATAACAGTGTGTTACATATTATATATATGCAGCTGCGATAAAGTCACGTTCGTTAAATTTTACGAACTTTATACATATACGAAAGATATATAAATATATATTTACATAATATAACCTAATCGCCAATTAATTAACAATGAAAATTTTAATTTTTGTCTCTCTTTTTTTTGTTACAGGTACGTAAATGGTTACCATGGAGAAAATGCAAATATTTAATTAATTAAGTTTAAGCGTTAAATATAATCTATCGAACTATACACTCAGCTGCTGCAAAGGTAATTCAAAATAATTTTATAATTTTTCATCCTATCGCTAATATTCTTAACGACATGTAACGATATAGATACTTGCGTGTGAACCACTGCTTCAAAAATTTTATCAAAAATAAAGAATAAAAAAAAAATCGAGGGATGGATGAGATGATGTAGGAGTAATAAAAAGCAGACGCTCGTGTTTTGACATGGAGACGTGCATATAATATTATCTGGCAAATGCATTGAGAAAAAGAAAAAGAGAGAGAGAGAGAGAAGTTCGCTGATATAAATAATGACGTTGGATTTTAATTGGCCTCTCTTTCGCACTCTAAAGTCTCTCTTTTTCTCGCGATCGCGTCGTTCGCGATTGGTGATACTGTGACGAACAGCACTAGCTCGATCAGATATCGATTCAAATGAGCTCATTATATATTTCGGGGGAGGACTGCCAAAGAAGTTTTTATGTATATATATGTATGTATGTATGTATGTATGTATGTATGTATAAGGATAAAGTGGGAGGAGTTTGAGAAGTTGTATGTATGAGTATATTATGCGCAGCATAAATCGTATCTATCTAATGATTAATGAAGTCGCGACTTGTATGTTTTATATTATATGCCTCCTCTTCGAATGTGACCGCCTATATATTTTTGCTTGCTTTCGTTTTTGAAGGAAGAGAGAGAAGGAAGGAAAGATGAGGCGAGAGTGTGTGTGGCTTGATGTTTGTATTCACGGATGTTAGTGTGTCGATTAGTGGGCTTACCAAAATATCATCGTTCATAATATATATTTAGACTTGAATAAATTTAATTTAGTTATAGTCAATTTAACGTGTTATTATGGTTATAATATACATATATTTTTCATTAATTTTAATTTGTTTTTTTATTTGTCATGATAAATTTTTAAATAGTATAATGAAATAGTATATGTATTTAGGATGATGTGAAAATTAATAAAATTAATGTTTAAAAGTAATTAAATGTTGATTTTCAGAATGCTTCCGTTATTAAAAATATTACTTTCACTTCTAATAAACACATGTTAAATTATAGTAGTCATAGACTTTGCTATTTCTTTTCAAATTTCAAGATCAATTTAAATTCTTCTTTTTTTTTTTTTTTGTAAAATATAAAAAAAAAATATCAAGATTTGTAATCAATAAATTTTTCTTATCTGCCTAATAAAACTTGTCAATTGGTCTACAAATCACATTAGAGTAAAAACACGTGTACTATAAACACCAATACAAGCAAATATATAATATATACAAGTATAGCAACAAAATGAATAACAGCGTTATTTCTAACTTTAATATACCTCGATTACAAAAAGCCTCCGGTCTACTTACATATATCTAATTCACAGAGGAAGTAATTCACTTTCAGAAGCATACGATCTCACTATTTAAAAAAAAAAAAACAAAAATAGACCTTAACTTATACCGCCTTAGGCGCCATACACGTAACCCAACTCTCTTTCTTTCTTTTTTTTCTCTCTCAGTATATAAGTAGTATAAGCAACGCGCTTAATAAAAGTACAACGATCAGCCCACGAAGTGACTCAAGAGAAAAAGAAAAAGAAATAAAAGGGTTGGAGGAAGGCAGTAACATCGAGGCTAAACTGCTGCAGGAGCAACAGTAACAGCAGCAGCACGTCGTTGCTGTCTGTAATTAAAAGCAGCCGTTTCGTGCGGTCGCGCGTCAATATTTAGCGCTCGGTTGGGACATTAAACTTTCGACTTCATTAAGGCCGCGTATATATACGGATAAGCCAAGCGGTAGTAGTAGTAATAGTAGCAGCTTGTGCTCTCTCTCTCTCTCTCTCTCTCTCTCTCTCTCTCTCTCTCTCTCTCTCTTGCTTGGCAGATTTCCGATCTTAAAAAGTCTGAGGTAGGATAAGATGGGAGGGAGAGGGGAATAAGTTTATCGCATGCTGGCGGGTGTTCTATAACTACCACTACCATCACAACTGTTCTGCATGTATGTGTGTATGGCTTAAAACGTCGCGACGGTAGTTCTTGAATAACGTAATAGTGTATATAAGTGGACACCTTTAGAGAGAGAGGGAGAGAGAGAGTCTAAAGAAAATCTTCTCGTGGGTGGACAGACACCGCGTGTTTAGTATATAAGCGTTCTGATATCTAGCTCTAAGGCGCTTTTTGTAGAAAATTTTTATCCTTCTCTCCCCCCCCCCCATTCTCTCTATTCTGCTCTAAATTTTATTTTGAAATTCTTAATACGGTAGCTCACGATTGAGCTAGGTACTGCTGCTGCTGCTGTTGTTGCTGTTACAAGAGCGTAGAGCAACCGAGGCGGACTTTTGTTCCCGTGGCATTACAATTTTCAATTAAGCCTTTTACGACCAACTGGTTTTACGTGTATGTCTAATTTTTACTCTCTCTCTTTCCTCCCTCTACTAACGTCGACTAAATCAGGTCGAGTCCTTTGAGCACGCAGAATTGTGGGTTTTACTGGATTCACTGTACTTTCTCTCTCTTTTGGTCTTTCTGCATTTTTACAAAAACAATGTTCCGAGTTAATTAAAAGTGAAAAGTCAGGTCTTTGTGTTGGAATGCCGGACTCTCTTGGCAGTTCTATTTTTTTTTTTTTTTTCATTATTATGTCAGCAGTGGACATATAGGTAGGTACTACGAACCAGTGTTTTACGCCAAGGGAGTAAAATAAATGGACTAGATGAAGAAAATTTTTTCAAAAGTCAAATTGAGAAAAAAAAATATGGTATGTAGTGGACTGTAATATGCTGTGTATGAAAAAAATTAAATTTCTATTTCATAATTCAGTCTGCAAAGAGACATATATACAACATAATTTACAGTTATATAACACGTGCACTTGTAAACTCATTTCCTGTAAATTTTCTCATTTTTATCATAATAACGACAACAACAACAACAAAAAGCACAAAAAAACCTACAAAAAAAATTCTACCAACAATTTTTCCCTCTATCAAAAAAAATCTTATACACTCTACATCATCCCTATTTTCTCCTGAAACATTAATTTCTTTCTCTTCCTCAGTATACCATCTTTTCTCTTATTCTTCCACTTATCGCACTATCCCGCCACTACTTATCTCCCAGCTCATTTTTTTTTTTTTATTATTTAACCTCCAGTAGCCTCTCTCATCTCATCTCGCTTCCTTTATTACACCGGAAAGAGTTATAAATCCCGTCGAATTTGCGGAGCCGCGCGCGCTAAACTAATGGACCATCTCGATTTCCACGTCTCAGCGACGTGCTTCGGGTGTTGCTTGTAGAGAACGTTAGAGTGAGTAAGAGAGAAAGAAAGAGATGGAGAGTTTGAGAAGTCCCGCTTTGGCGATGTTCTCTATGGCGAAAATAGCGCGTGAGAGATTGGTTCCGGACGGCCGTGCTCAGCGCAGAGACGTTTCAAGCTTCTCTCTGCCGCATATAACGTTGATCTCTCTCAAGAAGGGTCGAAGAGAGGCGCGCTCGTTTTCTCATCGTTAAGCGATTAGAGGCAAGAGAGAGAACTTGTCTCTTTTTCTTTCATTTTCTATCTATCTTAAACTACGTTAAATTCGACCGGCAGTTACCCGAATAGTTTGCTCTTCGATCAAGAATTTATCTTTAAATTTATTTTTGATTTGTCTTTAGAGAATTTTTTTTATTTTATTTAATTATTTAGCTGAATTTAATAATAAAACATTTGGTATTTATTTAAAACAAATATCAATTATTATGTTTACCAAATATTTATAAATAAAATAAATAATAAAAGTACAAGAATTTAATGATACGTAAGCTCAAAAAAATTCACCGTTAAAAAAGAAAGCAGTAAAATATTTTAAATAGTATTTTTGTTCGTACAAGAAAGAGAGCATTACTCAGCTGAAATAGACCTTGAAAAAAAGCTGTACTTCGCGAACTTGCTTTGAAGAGAAGAAGAAGAAGAAGAAGAAGCATTTATTTTATAAGAATCCCCGTGTCTAATCCACGAAAGTGAAAACACTAAAGCACTTTACACATCACTGAGGCAACAGAAAGTCCAAAATAGATTCTTCATGACTAAGACTTAATAATGTGCTTCTTTTATAAATAGAAAGTGGATATTTGAAAAACAAAGTATGACTTCATTTATTGATAGTACGCATTGTATTTTGATTCATTTGTTATTATGATTATATTTAAATATTGATTAAATCAAGTTAAAGTTAAAATAATACTATCGGAAAAACTGATAATTATATTCATGAAAATAATTAGCTCAATTGTATTTATTCATTTGCACATACATTATAATGAGCATACCTCCAAATAAAATTATATCAAAGAATTTCACATACAACTTAACCAGCACACGATTCAATTACCAAAATAATAATAATAATAATAAAAAAAGACTCCTTCCAAAATTAGTTTTCCAAAATTAAACCAGCCATTTCCACATTGCGCGACTCGCAATGAAATAAAATTCATTACGCTACGTGCATTGAAATTAAAAAAAAAAATAAAAAATACAACAATAATACGTAATTAAAAAAAAAAAAAAAAATTAAAATCAGCATATACACGGCGGGCTATTTTACCAAGCACAAGCTTAAACGAGAGGTACATTTCAGTACGGATCAATTACCCGAGCTTTTCTACGGAATAAATTTCAAGCGCGTTGGTCCAAAAAAGAGAGAGAGAGAGAGATAGAGTCAGGAAGTAGAAAAGGGAGGAGTACAACCAGCAGTAGCTGGTGGTACGATTGACTGAAATAACGCAAACGTGCACACGCGGTTGTAATTGACCAAAACGAAGTTAAGCGTGTACGTAGAGAGAGAAAGAGAGAATCAACCTCTCTACTTTTTTTCTCTCTCACATACGTACATACATAGAGAATTCCAGCCGGACGCGCTCGGATTTTAACTAATTTGCCAATTTCGCGCTTCATTAAATATAGCCATGCGCGACAGAGAAAGATAGTGAACCATCCGTGTACATATACATTCGTGTTCTCCTCTTTCCCCTTTTCTTTTTTTTTTTACTTCATTCAAATATATATATACGTGTATTCGTGCAGTTTCATCGATAACATGCGTGTATAGGTATATGGAGGTTGGGCGACCACTACCTCATGACCCTGGCATGTAGTTCTGCTTTAAATTTGAATAATGAAGAGGTCGATCGGCGTCAGCGAATGAGCATCCAAGTGAACCGGATTCTCTCATCATTGCGTTTGAATGTCGAAAGAGAGAAAGCTTGATTGTTTTTGCAAATGTCAAGCTTGAATTGTGCTTCTCTCTTTTTTTTTTTTTTGTGGACATGACTTTGGTTGTTGACGCATCAGGAGATCAATCTTTTTGCGTGAATAAATGCGATTGTTTGTGGAAATTGTGCGTGCTTTATATTGACGATAGAATTGTAAAATGTTATTTTTTGAGAAAAGTGATGTTAATTTTAGAGGGATATTTTAGTAAAAAGATTTAATATTTTTTATAAATTCTTATTTAACATGCAATTACTTGTATATCACTATATGTAATCTCTTATGTTTTCCGCTTGATTATCATTCATCAAACGTTAAACAGGTAAAATTGTAATTTCAAACATACACACACGATAAACAAGAGCAATATAATTTCAGTACATACAAACGGATTTCAATTCTTTATGTAAATTCAACAAACTGTACTGAAATGAGTTTTGATCGTCGACGAAAAAAAAAAAAAAAAACGAAATTCAGCAGACCGAAATAAATCGAATTTATATTATTGTGAAGGAAAAGCAGCAGTTTACGTTATCGAAAGAATCGCTGCAATTTCAAAGACCCTAAAAAAAAAAAGAAGTAAAGAAACATCGAAAGACACAATGAAAGGGACGAATAGATAGAATAAAACGAAAGGGAGAGAAAGCGAAAATAATATAACAAAAGCTATCCTTTGCTATCGGAGAAAAAACTCCAGTTGAAAATCGGTTAAAGAGAGACAGAATGAGAGAGAGAGAAGAGAGGACGTACGTCCAAGAGCGAGTAGGGATACTACAAACGCGAGTGACAAACGACGAGGTGCGCAGGTGTTTGTGTTGGTGTATATAAGCTGTAGCGATCGACTGGCCCTACTATACTATACTCGGCACAAGCGAGATAGAGAGAGAACATTCGCTGCGTAAGATATACGCGTGTACAGGTGTCCGTGAGAGGTAACAGCCTAGCGATGAATAAACGTCCTTCTCTCTCTTTCTCTCTCTATAGCTATACCAATTCCATTTTCCCCTTGCAGCTCTCTAACTTTACCCCTTTCTAAAACTCTACGATTGCACGGTTGCAAGCGTATGTATATGTGTGTCTATATGCGTATGTGATTTGTTCTCGGCTTTTTTTTTTGTTGCCTAGTCTCTCTTTCTTCTCACCTTCTAGTTATATACCTTCTGTTTCTACAATTGTATTTTTATTCTACGATGCATTCGATTTCTGCTTTTTTTCACGCGTCTATTCTACTCGTTCAATATAGTTTATGTTATTTTTTCCCTTAAAAATAAAAATAATTCTAAAGTTTCTTATAATATAATCATCTAATTTTAAACAAAATAAAAATACGTTTGATAGATGTGTTCATAAACACTAGGAATAACAAAAGTACACGCATAGAGCATTCTACACAGAATCTTCTCATAAGTACGAAATGTCTAAAAGACAGATCGGAGCCAAGAGGCGCACGAGCATGCCTTTATATATATACAGACCAAACGAAACTTATGAATCAGAGAGTGAGGTGCATTCACGCAAGCTTCCAAACAAGCAACTTGCTGTGTGTATGGCACGCGAACATCGTCTCGGATCGACGAGAAAGGCATGAGTGAAGAGAGTAAAAGTAAAATATAAAAAAAAAACAAAAAAAAAAAACGATGAAGCAAACACGGCTACTACCCATAGCATATAGCAGCGCAAGCTTACTCTCTCACTCTCTCTCTCTCTCTCTCTCTTGGCTCAACGGACCGTTCAGCCGGAAATGTGACATGGACCGCGCTTGGGAGTTCCGGTGTACCACTACGAATGTCTATAGCATCTCTTCTGTCTCTCTCTTTTCTCTTACGCGAAAGCTCTATACACGCTATGCCGAGAGCTTTGGCAATTTTGCCGCTCTCTCTCTCTCCTCCGTATCAAGCGGTCCTCGCTTTACTCGCGGGCGTGAGCGTCCACTGAATGCGGACTGTACAGCTGGTATGCATGTATGTATGTATGTATACAACTAACGTTGGGGTCATTCGTCTCGGCTGACACGCGCTTGGCCCTGTGTATATGTATACTTTGTTTTATTGTCCAGTTATGTGCTGACGCGGTACACATACGCCCACCTACTCCCTTTCCCTAGACTTCTTCTTCTTCTTCTTCTTGAATGAATGAGAAACTGGAACGAGCTTGCAAGCACTGGCTACTAATAGCCTAACTTGTAGTTCTTAACTTGGTTTGTACGATATGTTGTATAGGTATGTGCCTTCTTTGTACTATTTTTCCTTACATTTCATCGATTTTTCATTCTTGACTGAGTAGTGCTTGCGTTTTGGACGGAAGCGGTATTTCTGATTGATCGATTTAGCCTAGTGCTTTTAAGAAAAGAAGTTTACTCTTTTGCTAAATGCTTGACGTTCCATGAGGTTTGTGTTACCTTTGACTTCAAAATTTACTTGTTGTTTAATGGTATGTTCTTGGGAGATTGATTATGAATTATATATAACCAATTATTTTTGGTAATTTTTAATTATCGTTTTATACGATTTTTATAGTTGAAATTTTAATTTTTTAAATAAAACAAATTTAATCACATTTTTCCTTTTATAATTCAATGAATGCAATTAATAGACAAAAATTTATTTCTGTTCAAAGTAAATTTCATAAATATAACACATAATATGAACACCAATTCGTTATACAAATAAATTATATATCAGCAGAGTCATTCCCATACCCCCAAAAATTTTCGATTCCCCTCAAACATTGATATGCAAATTTGCCTTCACGCAAAATTCTGATGAATGAAAGCTATTATTAGTTAAAGACCTAAAAAGTATGTGTATACACAGTCTGGCACCCAACAAAATAAAAAAAGAAGAAAAATAGAAGGAGAATCAAAGAATGTCGAGAGAACAAGAACGTTACATTCACGCAAGATTCAAGGTCGACAGCGCGCGAATAGCGCATCCTAACATATATAATGCAAGCTGCAAGCCGTTGCACTAACTCCATCACAAGACCAAAGAGCCTCTCCCACACGTGGTACAATACACGTCATGCCCATATAGTCACCAACATCTCATGTAGAGTTAAAGTCAAGTTCGCGGAATCGCCGACAAGCAGAACCCTCGTCGTCTTGGTGTCACGATTATAACTCATCGGCTAGTAAAAAGAATCTCAAAAAAGAAAAAAAAAAAATTAAAAATACCCGTTTTACCACAGCTTTTGTCATACGTGTATATACGTACGTGTCCTTATAGTGCGAACAAGATCGTCAAAAGTCTTCGTGCAAAACCAACGCTTATACACTTATACTAAACTCTCTTGATTTCCTTGTTCGTTCTTTTCTTGCCACTACTATTCCTTCTTCTTTATTCTACCGATCCGGCAACACCGTCAGTATAAGGTATATACCCACAGCACACACGTTAACGTTTTACTTTACGGTATACTATGCTACGCTTCCACAGTACCTCATACTCCCTACGGCTATTTTCTCTTATTGTCGTCTGGGGAGCTATATTTACGCGCTATGGCTACTATATGGGTGTGTGTGTATATGCGTATACGTGCTTTCTCGTTGCATAGCGTAGAATGAGAGAGAGAGAGAGAGAGAGAGAGAGAGAGAGAGAAAGGTCGCTTTTAATTGAAGCCCTAGAATTGTTTGCGCATCCATCAGCCGCGTTGCAACAGCTATACAGAAACGCACATGACTTGACTCGACTGCACCGGTTTTCATTCCTGAAAAATATATTGCCTTTTCCCTTCTCCTCTTTCTCCTCTTTACTCTCTCCTTTTACTTTTCCGTCTGTTTTTATGGTTTATGTTTTCTCATTAAATGAAACTTGCAAGAGCATAGATATATACACATACACCTTGTTGTGATCTACGGGTTATAATATATATGTGTATGTGTGTATGTACAAAATGCAATTTGTAGTGCGAATCGAGAGAAATACGCAAGGGTGTAATCTGTGAATTCATAAAATGTAAGAATTTTGAAAGAAAAATAAAGTTATTTGAAAATTTTTTATACGTGGTTTTGATTAAAGAAAGATTTTCGTTTACATCATGTGTATATGAGCTTGCAAATGAAAAACTTTACATGATAAAGTTGCAAAGTTCGAAAAAAGTTAATATTCAATTTGCACCTAAGAGTATAAAAATACACCTTAATCAGATGTGTATAAAAATAGACCTCGTTTTCACAAGGAAAGAAAGCTCATTGAACAAACAAGTTTATGCACTTAGAAAAAAAAAAACTAGCACATTCCTATCGAATACTTGCCTTCCAGAAACAAGTCAAAGTAGAGCTTTTTTTTTTCTTTCATAGAAGTAAATAATTTCACGACTATCCTTAAGGTTTGGATAAAACCACTTAACGCACGTTCGCACACACTCACACACTTGTCTGCAAGCTTTTATGCAGACGTTCGTGCGTCTTACTTATACTATCCAGTACCTATATAGACACCTTCTCTCGAAGTGCAATCTTCTTAGCTCTCATTCATTTCCTTTTCCCGGCTGCATACGGAAGTGTATAAACGTATGTGTGTGCTAGTGTGCGAGTGTGCACTTTTCTCGATGGCTTTACTTGCCTTATCCTACCCTCCCCCTACTACTTTTCTCTATGCACTTGGAAAATATGGTAATACGACGGCTTCGATGGGGTTGCTTCATCACCTTATATATACCGCGCTCGAAGCTTTAGTATATGTACCTATATACCGCGAGTGGCTTGTTGATTAGATGAGCTAACGCTATGTATAGCCAGTCGAATAGCCGATAAAAAAAAGTTGTAAAAAGTAAATTTTAAAAAAAAAAGAAAAGAAAAATATGTTTATAGAGAGTAGTAGATTTTAAAAATAATGAACGTTTGATGAGGTCAGAAGATTAAAGATACGTATAAAAAATGGGTGAGCGTCAGGTGACTGGTAACAATCAGGACCAGGCAATAACTTGTTTGAAAGATTCTAAAATATAAGAAGAGTAAGTCTCTTAAGTACAATGCAGCATTTATATATAGTCTCCCGCTGCTACTACTGCTATATTCTATTCTCTAGCATGGAAATCCATCGTACGCGCAGGCCAATTGGCTTAAGCCGATAAATGGACACGACGGGTGCGCGCGCGTGGCTGGCCGATAATTGCTTTAATACCCGCGCGTAGACAAGGTATAGTCAGTCTCTCTTTCTCTCTCGATGACACAACTACCAACATCCGCACGCGTCTATCGTCCTCGTCGTCGTCGTTGCGTCGTTGTCGTCGTAGTCGCCGCCGCACTTCGTTATTCCCATTGCGAATCTCAACTCACCCCGTCTTCATAATTGATTGGGTAGCCTCGTTATGACAGGCTCGCGTCTCATTAAGATGCGGAACTGGTGATGCTGCTGCTGCTCCTCTGCTGCTACTGCTGCATAGCATCTACCCCTTTTCAAATATATATGTATGTATATATGTGTGCACACACACATTTGTGATGGGTTCATTTATTCCATATTAATAATGTAGAAAGCTCGGATACATGCAAATTCATGTAAAAATTGATTGACAATAAATATCGCTTTTGTTGTAATACACAGAACGTCTATGCTTCGATAAGCAATTTATTTAAATTGGATTGTATGGGATGCTAAAATTGTTTTTATTTTTTGGGTTTGTACGAAAGTATTGATAATTTATTGGAGGAAATGAAAATTATGATAATTCAATATGTAAGTCAATTTGTTATTAACGGAAAATATGAATAAAAATTTGTAATAAGGATGTTTAATAATTCAGGCTTGTAAATACGTTTTATAAATATTTAATACCAACAAAAAAAAAATAGCAATGATTATAGTTGATCAATGATTACACTAATTAATTACACTTAAATTTATAATCGTTAAAAAAAAAAAATAAATGTTTAACAACATTCCATAAGCAAAGATCAATTTTCCTATATTCACTGTCGCAATGACAACCTTGCTCTTAAAGCTCGCTACTGCTACTTTCGCAATATACAAGTCAAAAATAGAAATTGAAAAGCAAAAGAAAAACCGGTCGTTCTTGTATATACCTACGGTAGTGGTAGATAATCCTTGTAAAATATAACAACTTAACGTATTTCCATAATGTTAAAAATAATGGTAGTGCTGAGAGGCAAGACGACTTCCCCCCCCCCTCACTTCTTTCCTCTCTATATGTATTATATCCATGGCATATTTCACATCGCTTAAACGCGCAATTTCACGCCGAAGAAACTAAGCTCTCCTTTTTTTCCTTTTTTTTTTCTTCTTCTTCTCCTCCGATCCACAATTTTTTATCTTTCTTTTTCCTTAAACCTCCCTATTTCTATACCATATCGTCGTTCGTAGTTCACTCTCTCTCTCTCTCTTTCTCTTTTCTCCTCTTCCTTTCTCGCGGTGTGAGAAAACACAGTTGGCCCGTTAGTCCCCGAGAGTAATTTATCGGTCGCACATGTGTGCAAGCGAGCAAGTGAGCGAGTGCGCCCGCAAAACCGACGGTGACGATAAGCACAAGCTTGCCGAAACTCTCTATGCTTCTATCTCTCTCTCTCTCTCTTTCTTTTTCTTGGTTCGCACTGTAGTTCTCGGCATCGAGAATTATTAGCGAATTCCGCGAGCAAAGCGACGAAAGAACCGCTCTCTTCTCTCGAGCGTAGTTGAAATATGGGAGGGAAAAAAAAAATTGAAAAGAGTGAGATGGTATAAGAGTATGTCTAGTCTTTTCACCTTCTCAGACCTGTTGTGTTTAGGGGTATTCTTTGCTGAGTGCGTATTGTATTGTGTGAGGGTAAGTAAGAAAATCGGATAAATAAAAACAGAAAGTAATAGGTTTCTCTCTTTTTAACTAATTAATTTCTCATTTTCCTTTTTTTTCTTCCCTGTATATTTTTAAATAATTAAGATCTTATATTTTTTGAAACAATAAATTTAGTAAAACTTTACAAGTCGTAACAGGTAAAAAATTCTGTAACACTATGTTCATATAAATTAAAAAAAATTGAAACAACAACTAAAAATAAAGTCAACAATAAAAAAAAACCAACAAAAAAGAAGTGGCGCCAGTAGAAAAAAAATGTAATTTTTACAACCGCATCATGTCCGAAAGATAGTGAAGCGTCCGTCAAGCCAATTTCACATCGTCGCGCCGTTAAATGAAGCTGAGCTCAAAGCGAAAAGTGGTTCTAGCGTTTATTTTTGCGTATATATGTCTGGGACGATGAAAATTCACAGCAGCAACTTTCCCCCTTCATTCCCCTTATCCCAAACTTCTCTCACTCGTCGCGCGAACATCTATATGGATCAACAGCAAAAGCATATAGGAGGAAAGGGAAAAACGATGGTGTCGCGCGCGGACAATTGGATTTGAGGCGCGAAAAAAAAAAAATTTGACGTACTAGCCCTATATAGTATATGTATACACATACATATACACCTCTATTTCATACGCCTACTATATATATCCGTCTGTGCGTGGAACGCAAAAAAGCTTTTAGCGCCAATGAAAACCGCTCGCTTTTCTTTCCGTTACTCGTATATACATATATGCGTATATATGTTAAAAAAAAGGGAAAGGGGCAGAGGGAGAAGGGGATGTGTTTCTTCTTGGCAAGCGTCGCGCTCGTGTGAGCTGCTGCTACTGTATATAGGCGATTCGTCTAAATTTATCAATTTTTATTACAGCTTTCATTTCGTTTTTCCCTTTCATCATCCCTCTCACTTTTTCTCGTCACCACTATACTATATATCCAATGATTTATTCGATTACACTTTTTCGCGCTTTCGAGTCATGATTTTTAACATGTTAAGCTTACCCTGACTATATTCGATATCCTGCTTTATATAATAGCAGTTGATAGAGACTGTGTTACATCGAAATAATAAATTTAAATTTATGTATTTTATTTAATAGATATTACGATTATAAATATTTAGTATTTAAAAAAAAATAAAAATAAAACTTTTTTTTTACGACACAATAAATATAAATTATAAATGACAATTGATATTATACCTATCACGAGACATTTATTCATTTTAAAATCACAATTTATATACCTTAAAGCAGAACAACTACTATTTTACTATCAATCACGCACAAACACACACAAACACTTATAATATCTTCCATCAGCAGAACACCAATCGATCCTTTTATTCCCATCATCTCTTATAATTACTCGAGCGTTTCCCGATAATAAGCGATAAACGATTTCATTAGTAAATGTCGCTCGTCGTATTCTCTCATTCTTAAATGTAAAAAAGACAAGATATCGCGAAGCTTCAAACAATCAGACATGGGTCAGAGCCATACTGATCGTCAACTAGTATAGCTACTTAATGACGATTCATATCTACTGCGTGAAATACGTGGGCGGTTCGCGTGACCGCAGTTTGACTTCTTATCCTACATCCCAGTCTTTCTCTCTTTCTCTCTCTCTCCTTTTATCTGTATTCAGCCTCGTGTGCTTCTCTTTGTCGCTTTATCGGCGTACAGCTCGCCCGTCAATATCCTGCGTATACTTTTCGTCTCTCAAGAATATACAATCCGGCGCCTCTCTCATATAATGTACACCGAAAACGCGTTATAGAGTCAAATACCCTTTTTTTTTGCAGACCTTCGATCCCGTCTATACAGAATCGTTTTTAGCTATATATACGCACGCGCGATTCTCCGAGTAGTAAATGCTGTTACTGACAGCTACGTACCCGATATGTACCCTATAGCCTCGATTTATCCTTATGATAAAGTTTAGATTTCGATATATATGCAGTATATTAGTACTGGACCTGGGATTTTCATAATTTTCAATCTTATCATAAGTTGGTATATCATTTCACCCACGCATTTATATCCGTGAGAGACTGTAGTTGCTAACATTTTTTTTTTAGCTAGTACATGTATTATATCAAACTTTCACAGAATACAATTTTTTAACGCACGTCAGCAGGAACGTTAAAAAACTAACGGGTAAGAAAAAAAAGTAATAATAAAATAATAATAAAATAGCCGTTAAAAAATCTGCCCTTTCTCTTCACATCCCTACTTTTTTTTTTATCCAACGCTGAAAGTTGAAGCTGGGCCGTTCCATCCGCGAAAGATAAAGTTCGAGAAGAGAGCTCTCTCTCTCTTTCTGGTACGCACCACGCCTCGTAAAAATGTAAAGCTCAAGTAAAGCTCGCCACGTCAGCAGGCCGGACGCTATCTTGACTTTTAGCTTCTTTTGCCTTTTACGTAAACTCTCTCTCTTACTCTCTTTCTCTCTTTTATTCCCTTTTACTTCCCTATTTCTTCTTTACCGACACATGTCCGGAATAAATCGAGTTGGAATTAATCGAGTGTGCGTTATACACCGCATTACTTTTACGGGTATACTTTTGTCGTTTTATCAATCTCACCCTATAGGGATATATGTATGTATGTGTAAAGATATATGATTGAATGTCGATAGTAAATTTAACGAAATATGATACTTTAAATGTATATATATAAAAAATTTGACTGTTTTTGAATCGATGGATGAATATTGGAAATAAAAAAGAATTTAACAAACGTAAACGTCAATCAATTAAATTTGATATACGATATTTATTTCATCATCAAGAAAATAGAATTATATTCAATTAAAATTTGAAATAAAAGAATAAAAACACTTAAGCTCAAATAATACAATCATGTAAAGCAATAGGATAAAATAACATATTGAAAAAATAAACGCCAGTAATCAAGGGAGAAAAAAAAAGTATCAGCAAACGGAAAAGTAAAAGAAACGAAAGAAACTTGACAAGAAACATACGGAAAAAAAGGTATTTGCAAGAACCAAGAGAAAAAAAAAGAAGAGAGAGTGATGCTCACAGAATAACGCGTTTCAAGCAATAACGTCGAGAGAGAGAGAGAGAGAGAGAGAGAGAGAGAGAGAGAAAGAAAAAAAAGAAAGAGAAAATAATAAGTGATAAAGGGCACAAAAGAAAAGATGAGAGAAAAGCCAGAGAACCAGCCTGGTACAACAGCAGAACAAGAGAAACAGTCGTATATGCTACAACACAGCAATGTCTACAACTGACAGTTCAGGCCTCATCGATCATCCTACGACTCTCTCGCTCACAACCAAGACTTTTGTATAGAAGAAGAAGAAAAAGAAGAGGGGTGAGAGTTGTATGTCAGGACACCTATGCCGTATATACATCGTCAAGCTGTCGTTTGTATATATACTGTTTGAGCATCGTGGAAAGTGGAGACGCCTTTTCTCGTTGTGTGCCACTATGCCGATAATTCATAAAACACGCGAGAGAGAGAAAGAGAGATAGAGAATCTTGCTACAATCGATTACAAATGGCACACTCGAACTCTGATGCTGCTGGCTAAGTTGTACTCTGTGAGTATCTCCAGCCCTTGTGTTTTTTTTTTCTTATTTTTCAACTATGCATTTTTGGACCTTTCTCCCCCTTCCTCTTATAAATGCATCATCTGCAGTTATAGTACGTTTGCTTATAAAACGTTGATCGATCGCATCGAAATCAAGCTCTCATGTATTATGTTCGCTTATTCATCGGGAAATCGAAAACCTTTACAATATATACGAAGTTAAAGATTTCTTACCGAGTTGACTTTACTGTAAGCATCCGTTAAACCACGCAATAGGGGAAAAAAGAGAATCTACGCGCTCGATTAATTCAGAGCTATTTTATTGCGTGTTTAATCCATATGCAACAAGTTTGTATGTATTCAAGAGTTTTATATATTTTTAGGTGGTTAAAGTAAAAAAAAAAAAAAATTGTATGGTGCAAAATATAACTTGGTAAAAATTAATCAAGTGGAAAATGCGACTTGGAATGAACGTAAGAAAAAAAAGAAAAAAAAATGAGCAAAAAAAAAGGAAGGAAAGCATAATACTGAATAACCCGTCTAATCAGAACACCCCCATGTTCTTTAATCCAGCACACCAGAACGAGAATACATAACTCAGACTTGAAGTAGTAGTAGTAGTAGTAGGCGGAGATATGGATTGTAATAAAGCGAAGATTAAAAAATCAAATTGGGTTATTATAATACCAGAGGCGACAGACACAGTGTATAAGACCTATACGTATTATATATAGCAAAGTAAAAAAGAAAAAAAAAATGTTCCATCATATCTCGACTCTTGATTTTACCTAATTTTTCAGAGTATAGAACAGATTCGGGACAAGCTATAGGCTCTTATCTAGATATAGAAAATCCCTCTAGAGAAAGAGATGGAGAATATACGTAGAGTTGAGAGGGCCTAGAGCGTCCTTCAAGCCTGAGTATATATATATATATATATAAGTATCTTCTCTTTCTCTCTCTCGTGCAAGAATTTACCGGAACAATAACCGTCCGAAGCCGTTACTTATACCCGCTCGGTGCTTGCCGTAATTTACATTCAAATGAGAGAGGGTGGGAGGAAGAGAGGTAGGAAGGACCCCGAAGAGTCGTATCCCGTAGAGAGAGAGAGAGAGAGAGAGAGCTATAGGCCTTACAAGCAAGCTAGCAAGTCTAAGCCAGCGAAGAAAGCTCGCGTGTCTTACTTGCTTGCTTGTGAGGGAGGGGAAGAGGAAAAGAGGAAACGCGAGAGAGCCTCCAGGCAGTCTTGAAGCAATAGCTAAGCCAAGCTACATGGTATAAGGCTTCTAAGCAAGGATTCACGATGACTCGTTATTGCCTTGCTTGTTGGATATGTTCGAACTTAGAAGACGGTTGAGAGAGAGAGGGATATATTACGCGAAAATATAGATGAGTTACGAAAATCTTTATTAATTGAAGAATATATTTAATTGCGAAAAATACCAAGAAAGAGAGAGAGATTCTATTTTTTTTATTTTTTGTACGCGTTACTTTTAATCTGGCACTCTCTTTCTCCTACTACTAACCTTTTTTGACATCCCTTAATGAGCGAGATTCAAGAAAGCCATTAATCGTTGAAAATTAATGGTACTAATCTTTTATCTTAATTATAAGCTTAAGCTGATTTATAACTCTCTACCAATTTTTAGTATTATGAAAATTTTCTAAATTATTGCAATAATTCATTGATTTTAGCTAAACTCGTGTCTTGGGTCGCTGCATTAATATTTTAAATATAATTAGAAAAAAAAAATAAAGGTAAATGTAGTTAATATTAGCGGATTAAATGTTGATTAGAAAGAGCAGAGAAATCAATAATTAAAATTAAAAGAAAAAAAAAATTTTCAAGTGCATCAATTTAATTTAAACATAAAATTTTAACATTAGATCGACTTCTACAACCCTCTTTTTACATTTAAAAAAAAATGACGGCATTTTAAAGATCCTATACCAAGTATGAGAGGTTACACATCAATTTTTTGTAGCACACACACATACACACATATACTGCAAGTCACGTCTTTTATGGCACATGAAAAGAAAAGTCAAGCAGTAAAAAAAAGCTCTCTCTCTCCCATATGCGTTAAGGTTAGTAGACGAGGGAGGAAAAAAAGTCACTCTCTGCAAGCTGTCAATTCGCAAGAGGGGTTGTACAACGCCCACATACACACACACACACACACACACACTTCGTTCGATATGTTAAATTCCACTGAGACTTGATCTGTGGTGAGGGAAAGATCGATGACATTAGACATTTACTTTCCCTCTCGACTGCACTTTCTTTTTTTTCTTTTTATTCATTTGATCTTGAAATATATTTTATCTGAAAAAAATTTTTTTAATATAAATTAAAATATTTAATTACATTTAAATTAATTTTTTTTTTTTTCATCTTTTTTGTTTCAGGTATGTAAATTAATATTTGGATTTTCCTGATATTACTTGAGTGAAATTCGTAAGTGATGTAAAATTTTTTAAAATAATTAAACTTTCAAACAAAATTATTGTCAGTGTTTAAATTAAGATTCTAGAATGTTTCTTGTTAAAATAAGAGATGAATAGAGGTAGACTAGAATTGAAGTGGTTGTTTAAATTTGAGAGACAAGATGATCGTACGGTTAAGTTATTACAGTGACGTTTATAGGCTTAGAACAAGTCGAACAAAATATAACTAGAAATTTATGAAGATATACGCTCTCGGAAACTTTTAGATCTTAGAGAAAGAGAAAGAGAGAGCTACTGTTACAACATAAAATACCAATCGTTAAAATAATTTTAAATAAGAAAAATCTAATAAAAATTTCATTTTACGATCTTGACTATATAAAAATAAAAATTTTAAACAATAAATTAAAACAAAATTTTTCAACAGCCTGCAATAAAAAAAATAATTCAAGACTGACATTTAGTTTAAAAAAAAAAAAATCTGCAAAATCATTTTTCACTCAAACTTACGATCAGACTTTCAAATACATTTAAAAAAGAAAGAATGGCTGTAAATACACAAGGGAAATACAGATAAACGCATGGTTTCACCAAATATAAATCTCATTCGTACAGCAGCTCCTCTCAATATTATTTATTCGCAAATTGTATTCACAAACCAAGTCCGAGTTACGTATCTCAAAAAAAAAAAAAAAAATGAATTTACAATAATAACAGACTAGTCCACAGTCAAGAACACAAGCAGGCCTGAAGCATTTGAAGAAACCGGGAGAAAAAATGCGCATAAGGCGTAAGTCTGTAACATCGTATATCGGTATGTATATTATAGAAGCTTCAGAAGGGCAGGTAAAATGAGAGCGAGTGTAAGGTGAAAAATCGGAAGAGCCTCTGGGAAAAAAAAGAGGCGTAAGACAGGCTCTGAATAACTGTCGGAGGTAAGAGAAAGATAGATATAGAGAGGGTTGAAGAAGAAGCGCCTCGGGAGACAAGCATATATGCGCTCAATACTCGCTTACAGAAGGAAGAAGAAGAAGAAGAGGCTACTAGCTCTCGCGCTTGAGTATATGTATAGGTAAAGGCGTATCGCGAGCTCTTTCTCTCTCTCAAAATAGACGACGGCCATTGTCTGAGCACAAGAAGTCCGGAGTCGAAGCTCAGGAGGCACACACATAAATACACATACCTTACATATACACCCACACCACCACATGTGAAGAGAGAGAGAGAGAGAGAGAGAGAGGCTAAAGCGCAAGTGGCTCGGCCGACCGGAACGACAGATAACTCCTGCGATGCGGCACTTACCGGTTACCTAGACTCTTGCTCTGCTCGTATAAGTCCCAAGAAAGAAAGAGAAAGAGAGAGATAGAGAGTAAGAAAGGAATGGCGAGATTTTACCCCGCGCCTCCCGGCCTTATAGATTGCAGATAACTTTTGCAATTTGTACCACTCCCGAGTGCACACACGTGAATGTGTGTGTGCAAGCACGTGCGAGAAAGAGAGAAAAAATGAAAAACTTGGTTCAAACCTAGCGGGCTTTTATTAGTATGTTAAAAAATTTGATAATTTTACTGTTTGTTTCCGTTATTGACTTTTTTTAATTTTATTTTTTTTATTAAATATTAATTTATATTGTGTGCATGATCATTGATTTTCGATGAAATTATCAAATCGATGAATTAGATCAACATTATTTTTATAATACATGCAAGTATTAGATAACATCGTACAAAATTATTCCAAAATTTTGATCGTAACTTAATAGTTTAATTATTTTACAAAATTGTAATACAATATATAGATTATCGTACAAGTTCGTGCAAGATAATAACCCTTACAAAGAAACCCCCTAAGAGTAAAATTAACAAGCAAGCTTTATATATGTATATACTCATAACAACTCATCAACCACATTTTAATCAAAACTAGTTCCAGGGCACATAATATACGTACTACAACTAGTTTTTTTTTTTCTATTCTCCAATCTCACTCGTACAACTGAAACTTACTTCCGCGACATGCGTATGTATAGGTACATATGAAACATATTACATATAGTGGAGCGAATCTTATAATATACGTATGCCGTAATCAAGCAATACTGAAACACCTGAAAGATTGAAAAAAATTCACAGAGATCACGCCCATGGCTTCTTTAAACAATAAAAAATTAAAATTAAAAAAAAAAATCACATTGTTGCCGTTGGGGCCGGCGCTTGTCAGGCGTACAACTCGGTTAATACCCAGTCTCTCTCTTTCTTTCTTTCTTTCCCTGACTATATGCATATACACGCAGACTCACACGTGAATTATTATTGTTGTTCTAATTATAATGGCGAGTCTTGGGTTCTCGAAGTGTACCTGCTCCCGCGGGGCGCTTAGCTCGCGCGAGAAAAGCGTGTACAGATGCTTACTCTCTTTCTACCTGGAAGAAACCCGTTCTTCTTTTCTTATATATATATATATATATATATATACGTTTCTCTCTTTCTCAAGTATAGGCTTTCTCTTATACGTCTCTTGCTTCATCCCTTCTGGCTATATTATCCGAATGCAGCTTCTCTTATACTTCTCTTTTAGTTCACCTTTTCCAACAGCAGCTTTATTTTCCTTCTTGATCTTTTTTCTTTTTTTGATATTTATCTGCGTCTGTACTGACTTCTGGCTATATGTTTTTTTTTTTTTATTTTTATCCATCTTGCTTCCTTTTCATATATATACGTTTATATCTTTTTGCTACCTACCTATATGTCTGATTTTTATCATATTCGACGTGCGATTCTTTATCGTTTTATTTTGATATATTATTTTTCCCTCAAAACTTTCCAACTCTATATATAAGTATCTTAAATTACGTGTATGATGTGATTACTTGAAACGTCGATTTAATAATACTTAAGTTGTAAAATCAATATCATATTGTACATCATAAAAATATAATATTGTAACAAACCAATTTCTTCTTAATTCTCATAACAAATGATTTTTTCTAATTACCCTCAAAAACTCAAATCAACAATACAAGTTAATATAATAAAAAAAATCTGGGGTTCACTCCTCGGTCAACCACCAAAATCATCGTCATCGTCGCTTTTTCGATCTCGATCCCATAAAATCCCCAGGCTAAACATTTCGCACTATACACAGTATCCAACAATCTCTTCTCTTTGCGCTTACAAGAAAGCCACTCGACAACAACAACAATAATAATAATCATTCGCTTAGGGCTTGCAGCTGGCCCAAGCCCTTCCGAAAAATGCAGCAACCGATTCGTCTCAAGGGATGTAGGAGGTAGTGCTCGCTTGCATCGCGTCATGACGAGGCCCCTGTACTGCTGATGCGGCACTTTTTATTGGCAATATTATCGGGGGCCCTGATTTGCCTTGGGGTCTACTGCTGCTGCTGTACTATGTCGAGGATTTTCCATGCCAGAGTGTAATGGATCGGACTCACGGGAATTTGCGATATCGGATCAGGAATGTGCATTATGTATACTCTCAGCTGTGCCCATGGTTTCTATTTTTTTTTTAAAGATCGATATTTCTTTTTTTTTCACTCACCCTACTTGTAATATATCCCTGTGGCACAATGTGGCTATTGTATAAAAATTTGATTAAATTTGAGAAAAATTTAGAGGTGATTGGAGAGATTAATATAATCGTTAGGCGATAATAAATAATTAAAAAAAAAATACAGTGTTAGTTTATAAATTTTTTTTAGTTATTTATGTGCGTCTAAATAAATAGAATCTATTTGGTACAAGTTGAGAAAATATATCAATGCTCATGAGATTATTTATATCGGTATTAGATATATACCTATACACAGCCTCTCTTTTCCTAGGAGGAATAAGAGAGAGAGAGAGAGAAAGAGAGGAAGGTCCAAATTTATTACGTTATCAGTTCGCAGCTCTTACTCATCATTTAATTGGCCAGCAAGCTTGTGTCTATAGCTTATAGTATAATATACCCCATAGAGTAAGCGCGAAATTAAAGTTTCAATTTGAAAGATGATAGTTATATACGTCGGTGCGTGAAGCTTTAAAAATACAACGATCATATCCCAGCTTGGTATAGCCGGGAGAAACGTAAAGGAACAATTTATTATAAAACACACTATAGCAATGTTAGAACGAGTACCTATATGTATAAGTCCCCCAAGTGCCGTAAGATTCATCAAGAGTTGTATGTATGTGTGTGTGTTTGCGTAGCTCGAAGGCCACGGATATCCGTTCTAGAAAAACTATATAGGTACACGCTGTATCTTCTTCTTCTTTCATTTTACCCCCGAAGCAATAGAAGAAACGCAAGAAATATAGTAACCCCAACTGAAAAAGAAAAAGGATAGGGTTTTCTTCCACCACCAACCAGAATACGTAGAATATTGCTATGCTGTACGTAAAAGTTGTATAGATATACCAATATATGTATATAGATAGACATACCGGACATTACGTGGCGAAAAACGTTTCCTTCCGTCACTGTCAAACTTTACCTACTGAAAAATTCTACCAAGTAGAACGTATAGCAGATAGTAGGAAGAAAAAGACGATGTGCTTGGTATAGGTATACCATATACCTATATATGTACACCAGTTAGACTGACAAACTTTTCGCACCGCTATCTTTTCCAATCGCTTGCGCTGTTTCCAGTAAAACTTCAAGCCGCCTACGTCGTCTACTGACAAATAGACGTTCTTACATTTTCCCAGAGTCTAAACTGACTTTTTCGTTCCTATACATTACACCATATCGGATAGCTTTAATAGTTTTTGTTTTTTTTTAGTTTTTTCGTTTGATGAATTTGAAAGTCTCATATTGCCAAAAAATTTTTCTTATCATTTATTTTACACGATTTAAAAAAAATTATATTTATTTTACTAATTTATGTCTAATATATATACAGGAAGAGAAAATTCAGCTTTGTTTATGTCGGAAACTGTACGTAGGAATTATTGATGTTACCCATTGGATATTACCACATGAAACATCGCTTCTGTCTACTCATTAATCAGCATAAATACTATATGCTTCACCTGTAAGCAGGCGCTGATTTATATTAACGAAAATATACATAGGTATACGAATATATGTACAAGCGATAGCCAATAATCTTCAATCATTGTTAAATTTACGTAGGTTAGTCCTTGATATCACGCTATTAAGTCGAAAAAAATTTTCGTATACGAGAACCAAAAATATAGCGCTTTTGGTACGTACCTTTAGTCAAACTAACGTATAAAATCTTCGGTGATATATACCACAGGGTAAGCTTAAGCGTTTTATCAAAAGAAACTTACACATCGATCCTTTCGACACATCGATTTTCTCTTGGCATTTTGATAAATATCAAAGAAGGGATGAGATTGGCTAATAATAATAATAATAGCAATCGAAATCCATCATAGTAGTCAATGATTCTAATAGGATGGAAGAAAGGTCAAGTATACCATATAAGCGTATACAAAACTTTAACATCGTATACAGGCTTTTGTCTGTTATAACATACATAGTCACACAGAATAGCAGTGACGTATCGATGTATTTCCCTCTGGAATATATCTTGGTGACACTATTATATAGAACCAGTATAAGTATGCCCCCCTGAAGCCAGTATAACAGCGCGTCAAATCAATTCTCTCGACCTCCTCTATAATACAATATAAACCATAAGCGAACCACAGGTCGAAAAACGTCAAGGTATAGAGAATTGTATTATATGTGTAATCTCAGTAGTATCTATCCTTTATATTAAGCTGAGTCACACATGCTGTGCTTACTACTACTACTATACCTACTCAGGTCAAATGTTACGCCCTACATTTTGTATCTTCGTGACTTTATATAAAGGTGTGTGTGTGTGTGTGTGTGTGTGTGTGTGTGTGTGTGTGTGTGTGTGTGTGTGTGTGTGTGTGTGGCTATATAAGAAAGAGAAATAAAAAATGACGCGCCCTCCTGACTTCCTTTTCTTTGGCTTTTTTTTGTTTATCAGTCGGCTTACTTCCGACTTGCTTTCGATCTACCGATTCGTGTCACGCTAAGGGAGGATAAAAAAAAAGGTATGAAGAGATTGGGTAGGGTGTATAATACTATGCTGGTATGTATGTCTTTGTTTGGTTTTTGATCATGTATGACGGAGTACTGAGATCGATGAGTTTGTTATTCTGTTTTTATACTTTTGTTTATGTTTTATATATTTTATTTTCTTAAAAATATTTTTCTATTAAAAAATTTAATGTTTTACGTAAAGATATTTAATATATTGTCAATTATTGGTAACACTTTGAAAAATGAACGTTATAAGCTAAGACGAGCTTTTATCGTAAGGATCAATTTATTACCCCATGAGATTACAAGTTCACGCTATAAAGTCAAGCTCTCTTGTTAGAAAAGGTCCTTCTCTTCTACCCTCCAAATTACTTTTAACTCTACAAGCCAACGCGTAAAATTTGTCGCAAAAGGCATCCTTGCTCTTTCTTTCTTTCTCTTACCTTGTGAACTTTTCCTCTACATCACGAAAATTAATCGTGTTTCTTCCTTTCTCTTATCGGCTGACGCTTGCTGTTGTACAAGAAGACTAAAAAAAAGAAAAAAAAATGCTGTCTACGTCACCTGCCTTACCCTACTACTGGTCAGAGTATAAAAGGAAGGAGAAGGTATCAAGTCACGTGGAAAATCCTTTATAAGGAAAAGAGTGGCGCGTAAGAGAGAGAGTCTTCTACATCGATCTAGTCTTGTATATCACTATGTATATACTCTTTTGCCTTCGAGGTAAAACTTCATCCCTTTAGTTAAATAAAAAAAAAAAAATTGGGGATGAGTTTGTGCCCTCACTTGTGTGTTTGCTCTTTTGAGAATCTCAAAAATATTTTCTCAAGTTCGCACACGCGAGAACCTGCATTTTCCGATATTGGAATTTCTTTGTGGATGGGCTAACCAACGGTCTTCCTCTTTTTTTTCTTTCTTTCTTACTTTTTTTTACATTCTTGTTTTATCTGAGGTATATTAAAATTCCTTACATTACTAAGGATTCACAAATATCTATCTCCATATTCATAAAAATAATATGATTTCGGTATTACTATAAGCATTTATTATTGTTACATCTGTTATTAAATTTTCTTTTCTGTTTATTTTAATTTTAATTTTTTGTCAAAATTGATAAAAACAAAAAATTAGGATACAAAAACAAAATTTACAATTATATAGACATTTTCATGAAAGTAAAAAAAAAAGTTCTGAAGAAGAAGCCCTTGAAACACTTAGCTCGCCAACTAAACGATCCTTATCTACGCGTTAAAGTAGCCAGAAACACCATGAAAGAGAAGAGGCTCATCCTCACAAGAAAGACCAAAGCTCAAGCGCTCGTCGTGTGAGAAAGAGGCGGTAAACGAAAGTAAAAAAAAAAAAAAGAAAAAGAAAATACAACGTACAAAATGACTAAAGTCCAGTGTAGTATAGGTGAAAGAGAAAGAAAAGGGGTATATATACGTAAGGATTGTAGGAAGGTTAAGGAGCCGTGAAAAACGGTCTGCGCGAGAAAGGCTAAATAAAAAAAGAGTCTGTAAAAAAAATCCCGAAAAAAACGCGTTTCTCAGCGTATATCCCCGGTATAACGAAAGAAACTTTCGAGCTACGCTCTTCCTCACTCCTTACCCCCTTAAACCCGCTAAAGTGCAGGAGGTATACATATATATAGGTGCCCTCGCAATTTTTTTCGTTGCTGCACAACACTCCGCCCAACTTTCTACTCGTTGCTTTTGTTCTTCTCCCACTTTTTTTTCCTCTTAGCTGCTGTGTATGTATATGTGTCTAGGTAAAGCGTAGCGTAAGCGTGCGAATTACTCGGCGTTTCCAGTACTTAGCTAATGGCGAGGCTCTTTCTTGCGCTTCGTCGCTGCTGCTGCTACTGCCATGGTGTGTCTCTCTTTAACCTTCCCTTCTCTGGAAAGTAGTTGGAGCTGGTGCATGCCACGACCTTGAGTATATATGTATGGATAATGTCTGGGTTATGTCTCTACGGACGCTCATAGCGATCATTTCTCTACTGACCTTTCTTTTTTAGTCGATAATATCCCACGACGCTTCTTGACAGCTTTGGCTTTAATGAAAATTAATCGATTGGCTTTTAATCGCGATCGATCGCTGGATGGTTGTTTGAATGTGAGTTATAAGTGAAAAAATTATTCTAATTTTTAAAGACATAACCTGTATAACATATCTTTATGTAAAATCTTTGAAAAATTATATTATAATTTAATTCGTATTAATCGCTTTCGTCATTCCACCAAGCTGATAATGTGAATTGGCGAAGTGTAGATTAGCGCTTCATTGCTTTAGGCTGAGCATGTCTTTATACACAAATTTTCACGTCGTTTAATGTCCATCAATCTACATCATCACGTATTTTCTTCTTCCTCAACATTCCGATAAGTTCACGGTTACCACAAATCGAGGGATTAATTCTGCAGCTCTCTTATTTTCTCAGCAAATACGTTTGGACCACCCATACAGATGATCACTCGTGACAATTGCTGCTGCACCTTGCGGCTCGTCTTTAACTGTTTCATGATGATGATGTGTGATGCGGAGATGATGATGGACGGCTTAAATTTTTTTTTTAAGTGGTTGGTAATCAAGTGTTAAAAGCTTTTAATGTGCTTGCAGCAATATGTGATTTAAAATTCGTAATTGCTCTTTATTTTAAAAATGAATGGAAAAACTTTCAACGCATAATATTATTGACATAAAAACATCAACAACTAATCATAAAATTTTTAAAAACCATCAAAAAACTTTGACAAAATTAAACTAATAAGATCAAGCAATAGAACATTTCCTATTAAAACTTCAAATAAAAAAAAAATTTAACTCTTTACAGTCAAACTCCACAAATAAAGTGTCATAAGTATAGCAAGCACAACTTGAAAAAAAAGAGGCGTTAATCTAGTTAAGAAAAAAAGTTGAACGAAAAGTATAAGCAAACCGGTTTCAACATTCTCGACACATTGGCACGCAGGTCTGGTAGGAACGTAGTATGTAGTATACGAGCTTTACGTACGTGTCACCTATAGACACGTGGAAAATTACGGTAGCAGACGCGACTCTCTCTCTTTCTCTCTCTCTCTCATCCCTCTTTCCAGTCACCGCGGCTTTGGCTAATAACGCGCAATTACGCCAATTTGACAGTCGGCAGTGGTAGCTGCTGCTGCTACTATACTACTACTACTACTACTAACTGTGGTAGTGGTAGTGGTGGTGGCGGCGTGCACTCAGAGAGCCGCTAATTCGAATTACGAGACCCTGGCATATCACGCGCTACCGCGCAGCATCTCTCCCTCTAGAATAATCCCCCCCCCCTCCACTTTCTCCCTTATACCCTCAATCCTCATATTTCTCCTCTATACTATATACATCCCTGTGATTTTCAGGGAGCGACTCTTGTGCTTCTGTATATATACCCTTTCCATCCTTCTCTCATTCTCTCTCCCTCTCTCCCTTTTTTTCGCGAGTAAAGAAGAGTGGGATTTTCGGACGCAGGTGCTGGTGCTTGTGACGAGAACTCGTTTATTCTGGCCTCTGCTGATTGGCTCAGGCTAAATAAGGGAGAACACAGCGGCACGCGAAAGAGATCGGTATGGGTAGAGAGAGAGAGAGAGAGAGAGAGAGAGAGAGAGAGAAAGAGAGAAGGCAAGAAGAGGAATGACGACGAGGCGATTATGTGATGTTTGCCGCCTCGTTACAATAGACGTATACGAAGGAGAGAAAAAGAGAGAGAGAGAGAAGGGGAAAAAGGACCTCTTGCGAATTTTCGAGCAGACGGGAGCTGTACAAGATTGCTGCTACTCTGCTTTCTTTTTTCTTTTTTCTTCTTCTTCTTCTTCTTCTTTTCTCATTCGCTCTTTAAGAGAGGCTTAAAAGGCCTAATAGCAGGGAATTAAAAGAAAGTGCGTAAGCGTATATACCCTTCTCTGATTATATACTATATCTACTCTATACGCTATACGCCCCTTAGATGAAGCGCCGCGTAATTTTTCAATTTTTGAGACTATTAGGCTTGGCTGTATTAGCGCGTCTGCGAGTCAACGAGATTGTCTTTTATATAAAGTATAAGGGTATGGGGAAAGGTACCAAATTAGTGCGTATAATGTAATTCTTTTTTTTTTTTTTTTTAAAGAAGCTTACATACTTACGTTTAATTAATGCGAAGGTTAATTTTAATTTGCCAATTAACCGATTATCGATGTAAAATAGTATAATAATGAAATAAAAATGTTGTAAAAAAAAGTTATTAAAAATGTTGTACTTAAATTTAACCTTGCGTACATGTGGTCATGAGAAAGCGATACACGTCATCAAAATATTTAACGATAAAAAAAAAAAAATTATTTCTAACGATTTTCACCAAGAGCTTATACGCGCATAGAATAGTATGTGTTTAAGCCAGACTTGATAATTGGTCGTTATCTTTAATACTTAGCGAACTAATGTTATCGGATGTATATAGCTTGTATATAGTCGTATAGGCTATATATACATGGAATCAATAGTCGATTTGTGCCAATTAGCTCGTAGGCATAAAGGGGGGACGACGACTTCCGCATAAATCAGTATCAAGTGTGACTTCGCGGCTGGGACAGTACTATAGGGTGTGCATATGGAATGGTATATATAGTAATAGTACACAGAGAGAAAAAGGGGAATTGGACTGCTGCTTTTCCTAGTGTTAACCATGAGAGGAGGGTGTCTCTAACCCCTCCTCACCCCAACACCCCTCATCCACGCGCGTGCACGTGCGGTTAATGGTCAGGAGAGACGGAAAAGCTGGCGAGCCGAGATAAAAAAAAAACTAGCCCTGAAACACTGTATGATGGGGGGTGGTGGGTTGGAGAGAGAGAGAGAGAGGGTATAGAGAAGGTCGGCTGGGTTAAAAAAAAAAAGAGCTTTAGAAATATTATACTCTGCTCGCGATAAATTTTAAGCAACCCGGACGCTGGATAAGCTTCATCGTGATATTTTTATTAAAAAAAAAAGAAAGAGTAAGAGAGAGGAAAAATGGTTTAATGAATGTTGCTGATAAAAATGATTAAATATAATGGGGACTACGTAGAATATAACCATAGCCTCTACTACTGCTGCTGCTGCTGTGATATATAAAATATTAATTAAGTAGCACCTCGTGCGCTTTTACCGATTATCAACGAACCTGGTGAAATGGAAGAGAGAACTAAAAAAAAAAATATACACACATAGACGATTCACCATGAGATAAAGGCTCGTAAAAAGCAATCGTTAAGCCAGTATAATATTTGTTTCTTCTTAAAAAAAAAAAAAATAATAATAACCATATACAGACAAAAACAGTGATTACACCCGCAGTCAGTCCATGTAACCCCAAGCATAAACCCGAAAAAAAAATTTTTTTCAAAGCAGTCGGTGCATCCTCGCACACCGAAAACGCATATAAATAAAGATAATGGAGCGTAGAGAGAAAGAAAGAGGGATGATAGTATACAGTAACAAGCCCTTCCTGGCCTCTGGAAATGAAAATGAAGCGCGTACATAGCTCTTTCTGTATACATGTATGCACGTACCAAGAGAGAAAGAGAGAGAAAAAGAGATGAGGATACGATTGCGCGGGTGATGGTATAGTGCGGTATGCACACACACACACACACACACACACACACACACACACACACAAACGTGGAAGCGAAATAAAGATAGAGAAAGGAACGCGAGCGAGCATGGAATGTTTCGCACATATACACACACAATGGTGTGTATACTGATGCTTCCATATAGCATAGCAGGAGAAGCATAGCCACACATTGCAGCGCGACGACGCATTTTGTAGGAATTATTGGCCAGAGTTAAGGCCCGCAAGGGGCAGCAGCAGCAGCAATGGTAAGGGAGGAGGGCGTGCCACCAGTATCATCCCATGCACATATATATGCAGCGTTAGTTGGTAGGAGAGAGAGGGAGAGAATGGGAGCAGAGCGAGCCCCAGGTCCCATGGGACCGCAGAAATGCACCCACTAATGGCCGAACCGTGTTGCATTAGAGGGATTAATGCAGGCCTACACACCAGCCGACTCTCCCTCTCTCCCCCTTCCTTTCTCGCTAGTATGCTCTCTCGTCACTTTATCGGGGGGTGGATAGAGAGAGACTCGCCGCTGCCGCCAATGTTACTACTACCACTACTACTGTGTATATATACCCGCTTACTATTTCTATATATCTATATATACAAGGAAATGTGTATGTATCCCCTGTGGTGATAATAAAAATCCAAAGGGCCCCGTTTCCTTCGATCGTATGGCAATCATATTCCGATATGTTATATACTCAGAGGCTGTTTTAGCTCACTCGATTCTCATCAATTTCTACTAGCCTTGTATAGACCAGTTTCTATGAACTGTATAGTAAGATTGAACCTTCTGGCTTAGAGGCTAATAAACTTATGAATATAGCTTTTATTAAGTCTATGTGTATATATGATATTTTGGTGTTATTGAGTAGCTTATGTTGTATTTATAAGTTCTTTTTCTATAACAAAATTATTTTGAATTTTGATTTAATATTAAAATTTAAAAATTTATGTAATTGTAAAATATTCTTATTTAAATCTTAGAGTGTTCTATATTGTTAAAATGAAAAACTTATAAAAATGTTTAATCTTAGCTTTATGAAATTTAAATGTACTATTACAAATTTTGGATAAGATGTAAAGCGATTACATTTTTTACCCTAGATTTTACTACTTTATGAAACTTTGATATCTGGCTTAATAAAAAATTTAGTCACTTTTAGCTTCGTACATTTTTACATTTCTACCTTAAATTTTGAATGAAAATTTAATTTTTTTTTTAATTTAATAAAACGTAGCGAAAAATGTAGGATATTTTTTGTATTTTTACTTTAAAATCTCTTAAATTTTCAAGGGATCTTCTTGAATAATTTTATATAAAATAATTAAATTTTCTTGTGCAGGTCGTTAAATTGTAAAATAATTTATTTAAAAATCCAATAATATAGTCCAACGAAGTAACTTTAAAAAATTTAAAAATAGTATTACTTAAATATTATTAAATAATTCAATTTCCCACATTATGAATCTTTCATACTTTACTAAAAATAAAAATAAAAAAGTATTAAATATCAAAAGTATTAGAATAAACTTTAAAACCATCTAATAGAATAATACAAGGTAAATTTAATTTTCCAAGACGAGCAGTAATACTCAGTTTACATAATTTAAACTTAAAATACCTTTGTTCATCCAAACAATTTAAAATTAAATTGAAAAAAAAAAGAAAATTAAACGTATATATACGCTTTAGCGATTTGCAAGAAAATTTTACACGAGAGCTTTTTTTTTGTAAAAAGCTCAAGTTTTTCCAGGTGCTTATGCACAGAGAGTTTCTAAAATTTTTGTTCCAACTAATTGCTAATTGTTCCTGCAGAAAGTAGACGATAAAAGTTGAACTTTGTTTCAAAGCTTGCGAAAAGCTCGCGGCTCGCGTACATGTATATATCTATACACACACACACAGACAGAACAGAGAAAAAGCCGCGTGGTACGCGTACTAAAAGCAGCCTGAAACATTTTTACGCGGGCAAAAAAAAAAGGAAGCCAGCAATGTTATTTCTCAAGCTCTAGCTGTGGTAGCTAGTATTTTTATTTTTATTTCTTTTTCTTTTTCTTTCTCTATCTCCAAAGCAACTCGGACGGAAAGCTCGAAATGACTCCGGTTTTCAAAGTCTTGGAGATCTCTCTTTAATGGAGATCCGAGGAACTGCTTCGTTTCCTTAACTATCTCTGAAGCTACTGCTGCTGCCACTGTTGCAGTTTGTAGTTAAAGGGCCTCGTCCCGCGATACCAGGCTCGTGGGAGCTCATGGGAGACGATGCGTACAGAAGGCAGGCCGTTAATTAAGATGCCTGTTTTACCGATGGAATGGAAAGCTCTCTCTCTCCCTTCCATGCGCGTTCGAGCTTTGCTCAGTATTCGAGGGAGGGTAAAGGTTGAAGAGAGGAGCTTTTATGTTTCGGCTTTGCCTTCTCTACTCCTCCTCCTCATTCTATCTCTTTTGCTTCGAGCTTTCCAGCCGCGCCTCTCTTACCCCTCTTCTATACGTATACCGTTAGTTCGCGCTCGCCCGAGCAGCCAGAGTTTCTCCCTCTTTCTCTCTGACAAGCGAAGGGTCGGCTAAATTGTCCCGTGGTGTTTACCTTCTGATTTATGGGATTGACCGTCTATTGATCGGCTGACTCTTTCTCTCTCTTTCTCTCATTCCATCTCTTGGCTTTTATTTTAAAACCAGAATAACTTGAGCGAGGGCAAAATTGCTTTTATTTTCAGCGCCCGGCCTTTATATTGTTGCGGATCTTTTGAATAAACTTTCTCTTCGAAAGCGCGAGAACCTGTAATTACAATTTATATTCATTGTCGCGTCAAATTAAATTTAATCGATTGTGACCCTATAAGTTACAAACGTTTTTTTAAACCAATCAATCATATTAATGAAAAATTAATATTGCTTATTAAATCGACAATAAAAATCTTTAACTAAAAGCTTCAATGATTTTTATGCAGCATAGAATCGATCCAAGGAGCTTTTTTTACTGAAATTCATGAGCATATGGTTTTAAAAGAAAATCTGCTAGCCGTCATTCAGCATGAAAAATTGATTTGTCTAAATAAAAGTAGCCTCTATCCGCTGAAGTGAAATCGAAAAAATAAAAGAAAAAAAAAATAAATAAATAGAATCGAAACGGCCAGGATAATGCCGTACGACAATGACCAGCAGTGCCTAAAGAGCGGAGTAAATAAAGCGCGGCGTTCGACATCACAGAGCGTAGAGAATGAGAATCGTTTGAAAAAAAGAACGAAAAGAGAAAAAAAAAGAAAAAGAAAAAGAGAGAGAAAGAAAGGACAAACCTATTTCGATATGGTAGAGCCGATCGGTCCGCTCGGATTGACCGGTATAAAGGTAGAGAAAGACTAATACTCAGCGTATATATTGCCCAGCTATACACCTGACGTACACGGGCTAAGGGGTGAATGGAAGGAAGGAGTGAAGTGAGGGTGGTTGAAGCGACGAGAGGATGGGCTATTTGGATGGTATAGGGCGAACGCGATTTTTTACGCGCGATTCAATTTCACGGACTGCTTCATCCAAAACGAGTTCGGATGCACAAGCTTTCTCTCTTTTTTTCTCTTGCTCTTATACTTTTTACTCACTTGCTCTCTTGGTTGTGCTACTGCTTCTGCTCTTTCCTCTTTTACCTTTATCCTCTTCGTTCTGCTATAGCGTTCAAGTCAGGACGATGCTACTACTACTACTACTACTACTCTTTCTCTCTAGAGACAGATCAGGACTCGCTAGGTTTCCGATTTTCAGGCTATATCTCTTTTCTCGCTCTTTCGCGATGTCTCGTTTTATTTCTTCTTTTAATCAAACCCTCTTGCTTGACTTATTTGGAACTGTGTGATGAAGTTTATGCAATGAAATAAACTTATTTACTGAAAGATTTTATTTATTTATTTATTTATTTTTGGGAGTTTACATTTTAAAAAGTGTTGATTTGAGAAAAATATTGATCGGTAAATACTTGATAATGATTTATAAATAATTTTTATTAAAAACGTTTCAGTTTATTTTGAATGATTTCTTTTTGAACCAGTATCAGTTTGTTTTTTAAATAACCGTTGATTTATTTGTAATTTTTTCAATATTTTATGATTTATTTCAAAGATTAAAGTTTTTTTGTTTATTTATTTATTTATTTATAGTTTATAGTAAAGTGAAGTTTATACATAGCTATTCAATTTTCTGAATATTCCAGTTAAAATAAACAGATATTTTTATTTTTACTTTTTATTTTTATAAAAAAAAAATTATTTTGATATCCGATCATTTTGTTATATTTTGATTGAAAAAAAATAACATCGTTTTATAAATAAATACTGAAATACACTTCCTAAAAAAAAGTACATTAAATAATAACTAATAAAACGTATTAGATTACTTGTAAAAATCAATTTTACAATATCCGAATCAATTTTCAAAAAACTTTTATCAGCAATAAAATATTTCTTTTTATTCCAAACATCTTTTTCAAGCTCAATCAACTTCTTTATCATATCAATACAATTATTTCACTGCACATATTTGCAAGACAAAGTCCTGAATTATATACATCGAAAGCAAGATAGTAACTTCGTCCTCAGTACGCTCACAATCTCATCACAGGTATATAAAGCAAAGAGATATATATATATATATATATATATA
>JAPYZE010000983.1:0-30991 GCA_030522805.1 Leptomastidea abnormis
GCAAGGATTTGTCATATTTATCGTAAGACTTTTTTACGGAACGTATTCTTCGTAAGACAACTATACTTTATCATAGTTTTCGTACGAGGCGTCGATATAATGTGCAATATCGATATGTGTATATATACAAGAGCAATCAATCCTCTCTCGCTCTCCCGGAATCTTGGCAATCTTGAAAGCTGGTCTTGCGTCTGAAGTACCTATACATATACTGTAATATTATATTATATATTGTATACTATGTATACCACCACTACTACTATCAGACCAGTGAAACATTTCAATTCGCGAGAATGAAAAATAAAAGAGATCTCGTCGCAATCGAGCGCTATACCGAGAGAAACAATCTTGCGGCTACTTATATTATTATACTTTCTTCGCTCCACGTGGAAAATGCCGACTTGAAAAAAGCAGACTTCGTTGAAATCGGCTTTCAACGGGCGTGTATACCTATCTACCTACCTACAACGAGCTTTCTTTCTTCCATCCACCAATGCGCAGGAAGTCTATTTTTTTTTCTTTTTCTCTAAATTGAATTTCGATTTTACGCTGTAGGCGAGTAATGAATTACCAGTAATCGAGGAAAAAGTAGTTTCTTTGGCTTTCGATACATTATAATATATATTATCAAAGATCAATTATTTGTTAAGATTTCTCGTATATTATTAAACTAATAAAGCTAGAAAAGTTTTAGACCCTGGTCATATTATAGCAAAATGATTCAATTCAAGCAAACTCCTACTTTTACGTTGCTGACTTAATTTTTGTAAAAACTTATACTTTATTTTATTGAAAATAGAACTACAATGATGTTATATATTTTGGGGGTTCAGTAACATGTTAAAATACAGTAAAAAATAAAATTTCATCTTTTATGTAGTTAATTATTTAAGCATAATTTCTTATAAACAATTCTTTTTTTCTTCAATTTTCATATCAGATTGAATATCGCGCTTTATTAAATTTATTTTAATAATTTATGTGAATAAAAATGTTGCCTGTATATATATTTTTTTTTTTATCAATGTACCAACTTTTATAGGGCGATACATAATCTGGAATTCCGCAATCTAAGTGTACTTTCGTTTTCAGTGTGCGTATTTTATTCACGCGTCCAACACATATCGAAGCGATAAACTCTCCAGGTTTAATAAGAATTTCACCCTTCTCTACATTTTAAACAGAGAAAATACTTATAATACGTAGTTATATATAAATCCTATAAGGGATAGAGAATAGAAAAAAGAAGTTGAAAAAGTTTTAAAAAGAGATTAATCGACATACATAATATACGGTTGTTTAAAAGTATTCAAGCACGCATTATGACCAACAAACAAATGACAGGAATGAAGTGCTTTAACAACCGTACTTATTATGATAATGCGTACCAAGAAACTTCATGTATCAAGAAATAACCAAAATAACTATCGCTTAGCTATACATACCTATACAAAAATATAGAGCTTTTTGCATTTTAATTTTGAAAAACGCATTTTTTATTGCGCATTAAGTAGCTTATTTTTACCTGTCGGTCACTCTTTGACGACTCAACTATATCCACTTGAAAAAAAAAAAAAAAATGAAAACATGACGCCTTTGGGTATATACTGATGCAGAGTAGACCAATAAAGACGAATTACAGAGAAGAGCAACTCATATCCTTAGTAGAAAAGGAAGAAAAGGGTGGAGGGGTGTCGGATGTAATATCAGACTGAAAACACGTCATCAAAAGCGTCCAGTAAGAATATAGCAGGTTTAACGACACGAGAGGACGACGACGAGCTTTCTAAGCTTTAAGCGTGTATAAATATGCTGATTTTAGCCATATAGAGTTGAACTTAATATTCTCTCATTAACGCGTTGAGAGGTACGAGACAAGAAGTTACGAGTTCGTTGGGATTTTAGAAGTGTATATATATACTATATATGCAAGTAAGAGTTAAGTAAAGTAAGAGGGCGGAGAAAACGAGCGTTAAATAACCTCGGGACTAGGCATTTTAGAATTATTCTGGCCTGAAGTGTAAGTAAGCATAATTTCTATAATATACACGTGCATTTCTTTAGGTCTATACGCGCGTTACTATGAGGTGTATATATATAAGGTACTGCTTTAGTGCTTGCTTCTTGCTTGATTTCTATTTTTGCCCCCTCATACGAATATGATTATATGCAAGCGCAGAAATATAGTTGGATCGTATGTGCGTAAAGTTAATTCTAACCGGAATGGACCAATAGTGTATGTAGGTACAAGAAAAAGAGTACCAGATAAAAAGAGAGAATTGATGCCTCAAGGTTACGCTTGCTATTTTGTAGGGAATATATGTAGAAATATATGTGTGCATATGAGAACGGAGTCTAATGTGAATTTATACAGTATATAGGGGGATACTCTGCTGCTGACGTAGGTACTGGAGTAGGTATACACTGCAATGTGAGGAGTGTAAAGAGATGTAGCAATTTGTGCTTTTTCTCTCTTTCTTTTTTTTTTCTAAGGCACTCGTAATAATTTTATGAGGAATATTATTGAGCCTCCTTGTGCACTCGTTCATCTACTTCTTGCTGCTGCTACATCGATAATTTAGATTTTCTTTAATTTTTTGTTCATTTTTTGAGATGCGCTGTCGATTGTTGTTATTATCAATTTTGGTAGAATACAAAATCATAGGCGTAGTGATAAGAGTAGTTATATGAATAAAAAATTATGAAAAGAAAAAAATGTTTTTTTCATTTATTTTCTCTCTTGCTTCACAATTTCAATGATTTTTATAATTTTAATAATTATTCCACTTACCGCTCCTCATAAAAACTCCAAAAAAAGAGAAAAAAAAAAAATATTGTATGTTTATCGAGAAAATTGAAAAAAAAAAATTTTTAGTACGAAAAGTCATGTACAGCCTGTAGCATACTTATAAACATAATTATAATGTCAGAATGTGTTCATGTTCGATACATATATATATATATATATATATATATATATATATATATTCAAAAAGTTCATCCACCTATAAATAACTCGACTTTTAAGCACACACCATTTACCAAGCATTTATTATTCATAAACATATACATAAGTATAATTTGTTATTATTTAAATGGTTGTATAAAAGCCCGATTAAAATGTCGCTTCTACAACGCCTCGAAGCTATAAGAAAAAAAAAGTCGGTACTTGATACACATACACATAAACTTATAAAGTATGTGTATATATTATATACTCCCAACAATGAGCTTTATTATGATAAAATGCACGCGTATACATATTACAAGATGCCGCATAAGTTGCGTGCCTCTAATAAATTAAAAGAGCACGTATACCAAAAGAGGAAGAGCAAAATAAGGTGGATAGGGAAAGAGAAAGAAAATGAAAAATATAGATAAGGAGAGAGGAACAAAGAGAAAGAGATATAAAGAAGACAAGACCTGCTACCTTGCAAACTACGTATATATATATATATATATATATATATATATATATATATATATACATATGCCCTCTACGCTCATGCTTGCTTCTCTCTTTCTCTTGCAAAAGCATATTATTAAGTTGCAATCAGATCAAATTTACGGTGACTCTTAATGCCTTAATTAAGGCTTTCTCTCTCACTCTCTCACTCATTCACTCACTCTCTATCCTGTCGGAGCTATTTAATGAAAACGTGTCTCTCGTCTCGCGATTTCGTCGATTTAAAAAAAGAAAAAAAATTGTCGTTCTCGTTCTTATACACCTTGCACGCTTTGCTGTCTTTTCTATTACTTTTGTTTTTCACTCGTTTAATTTATCTTTAATTACGTATACATTAACTATACCCGTCTGCAGTGTATTTCCAAGCCGCAAACATATTCTTACAAATTAAAAACAAGGATAATGAAAAATAATGATGATAAAATAAAAAAAAAAAATAGCAACGAGGGAAAACACGTGTGTTAGCAACAAAAATTACCATTTTATTTATACACATACTTTTTTAAAAAAGTCAATCTGCTTCTCCATATAACTCTCTACGCTTTAACAAGAATGTCCATTAAAATAATCACCAAGATTTCACGGATGAAAATAAGATAAGACTAACAAGAGCATATACATATACTTATACATGTATACCTGCATATCTATGTACACACTTATCCGGAGGAGAGTTGTACGATAGACGTTGGAGAAAAGCGGAGAAAAGTTGCAAGTGTTACAAATAGATCGTAATTGAGGCGTATCTCTGTCTTATTGGTGAAAAGAAGAAGGGAAAAAAGGGGGGGGGGTTGTAAGGATAATTTTTCTTCTTAAGACTCAACACACTGCAACAGCAGTAGTAGCAGTAGCAGCAGCTATACAGCTTATTGCTTCAGAGAGTCTAGGGGATTTGAATTAGGCATCGTATGTATATATACTCAAGTGATAAATGACAACTTTCTCGTGGGTTCCCTCAAGGAAGTTGTAAGCACTAGATACACCTATAATGTACACAACAGAAAGCTCGTTCAGCCAGTATAGGTATAGGTATATATGCGTGTCTTTGTTCACAAATATAATATGAATCCAAGTGCATTAGACGCATCACTCATAACAACTTATATGACTATATATACGATGACAACAAATACTCAAGCTCACCCTTTATATTCTTTATTTTATTTTATTTTATAAGCGTGGCACACACACACACACACACGCGTATGCACTCAATCCTTTCTTGACTAGATAATAGCTTGCGTAAGCTACTACTACTACTACAGTCGCGTGTGTATACAGCTTGTAATATAATTTTGTATATATCCTGAGCTTCATGTTTTTGAACGACCGACTTTCACCATCATCATACACGTACTATGTGTGTCCATTTGTCTGTTTTACCTTTTCTTCCATATATATATATATATATATATATATATATATAATATATCTTTCTTTCTCTCTCACTGACATAAGTATAATATAAAGCGTCGAAACAATCTGTCACCGTTCAATATATACATATAAACTCTCTTTGTCAACCTATATATATTATGTCTTGTTCTCCAATATCTATAAATAACAAGCTTTGACTCATAAGGTCTGCATATAATAATATCTAGTACATATATAGCATCTCTTCCTGCATTTCGTCACATGGATTTCAAGTATACTCTCGTCGTATATAATATATAACAGATATTATATATAAATTGAAGGGTCGCGTTCGAGAAAGCAAAGTCAGAGTTACAAAAGACCTGCCAAGTCATAGTGTATACCTATTATTATAGTTAATGTCCATTAAAACGATTGAAGTCTAGCAGTCACCACACCTCATCTTTTTTGTTAAATATTATTCGACCAACAGGGTTATATGCAAGCACTTTCTCCTCTCCAAGCGTGTAGCTAGTAGTAGTAGTTATCCATCTATACCATTTCCATTATTACTGCGGGTCAATTTGTAAGATCATCAGAATACTTTTTTTTTTTAACTATATTGTTATATCTCAGAGCCTATTATATATAGGCGACAACAAATTATGACGTAGCAATTAATCAGACACATCAGATGGAATATGACAAAGCTATTATATATTATCCAACTAAATTCGATCGCTCTGAGCGAGAGATGTGCACGCTAGATTTTTTAGATACATATTATAAAATCAAAAGAAAGATGTTTTTTTTTCGGGGTATACCTATACTTGCGCAATATTTGAAGGCTTGTTCTGCCACCGATTGCGCGTCCCTCTATAGTATCACGAGTTTAGATTGGGTATCGATTAGGCCATACAGCCATAATAATAATAATAATAATAATAATAATAATAATAATAATAATAATTGTGCAACCATAATATGCTCGAAACACAATGGCCAAGACTCTTTAAGACAGCAGCAGCGGCAGCAGCAGAGAAGGTATATAGGTGGGGAATAAAGGAAGGACCCAAGGAGATTTACGAGTCTCTCGTTTATATATAAAGTATACTACATGTATGTGTGTACGGGTTGCAAGAGATGAATTAGACTCAGAGAGAAAGAGAGAGAGAGAGAGAGAGAGATAGAGAGAGATGACAAAGGATACAAAAGCGTGGGTGTGCATGCAGTGGTACATATATTTTGGAATGCCGTGACGTTGTTTCAAACTTGTCCGATCGTTCAAAAAAATATTTTGGGCTCTTTCTCTCTCTCTCTCTCTCTTTCTTTCTCTCTCTCTTTCTCTCTCTCACTATCTATCTTTCTAGTTAAAAAAAATTGGTCTTTGTGTATAATGGAGCCCCCCCCCCCTTCCCCCTCATGAGAGAGAGAATTAGGAAAGCTAAACTCCGTGACAGCAAGTAGATACACCGGACAGAGTATCCCGTGGGCTAAGAATTTCTTGCATTGTCTGTTGTAAAACGTTTAGTATAGAGTTTAATCCTTAACTCTATAGAGCTACAACAGGTTCGAGAGAAGTAGTCTAAGTTGTCGGCTTTGAATTATGAAAAAAATATTAGCGATCGAACAAATCGCTAACTCGAAGAGTGGAAAATTGCGCAACTTATATGGTACTTGTATTTATCTCTCTCGAGCAGTAATACAAAAGAATTTATAAAAAAAATCGTCCCTTTTCTGAGACTACATTTAGCTTGTTTCCGGATATTAAAACAAGCTCTATCAAATGTATATTATGCTCTTTCTTCATTTCACTTATACATTCAGAATCAGTAAGATATAGATACAGCTTTTATAGACTCGCTATATACGTATAGATACACAATATCGCGCTACACTTATCAAAAACTTTTTAGTTCAAGCAGTCACGTCAATCGACAACTATTCGACTATTTTCCTCCGACCCCCTTACTTCTTCTTCTTTCACGAAATTTGCACGTCTATTATGACGTAAGAGGTCACAAACTTATACATCCACACACTTATATAGATATAGAAATATATATCGGACGAGAAAGGCCAGCAGCTTGCAAGAGTATAGTATAGAGTGATTTATCGTCTGGGCACACACACACACACATACGTACACTGCGGGGGGAATTATGCCAGGCGTACTTTCACTTGGTTCTTCTCGCGATATAGAAGTAATGGTTGGTGGTGGCTCTGGGCCAGCAAGTATATATGTATATAAACCGTGTGTGCAAGCAAGAGATAAAGGGCGCGAACGACCTTCACAGCTGACGTTGCGACTTTGGGTTAATAGGGATTTCAGGGGCGAACACCTTTTCTACCCACTTCTACTTTTTTTTTTGTTTTCTTTCTTTTTTTTTGACCGTCTTCATGCGGTGTACTGCTGTCGGCATATATCTTTACTTTTTATTATCATACGCCGCTACAGTCTTTTAAGCTTTTCAGTGCGAAATAACATGCGGTTGGAGGGATGATGATGAAGATAATAATTGTGCTTGCCTTGGCAACGTGGTAGGCTTAAAACTAAAAATGTGGATTTTTTTTTTATGTAGATATATTGAAGATTTTAATTTAATTTTTTGTTTGTTATTTTTTGGTTTTTTTAATTTTATTTTATTGCGCGCGTTGTTTAAAAAATATTGAATTACTTTTATACAGAAATTTTACTAATCAGAATTCTATCAAATAGTCAAATTAAATCTTTAACATTTAAAAAATATTTCGGTTAATCAAAAAACCTAGCCGAAATCATCTATTTTTTGTTAATTTTCAAAAAAAAAAAAAAACAAAATTATTCTTATTAATAAACTTTCGAATTTTTACATTTTTCTGCATACACAAATAACCTTGCAAATAACGCACTAATCCCAATTCTACTTAATTAAAAAATTAAAGTAATATACATCCAAGCACAGAATTAGCCAAGTGATCAATCATTTATAGTTATCTAAACGAGCTAGTATACTTACACACCAGCAGTAGCAGCCAGCTAAGACCCTAAACATCTTGTTCTACAATAGTAAATCTCAGAGCCGGCTAATGGAGCCTCACAAAGAATGCACACGAGGTTTGTGTGAGAGAAAGAGAGAGAAAGAGCCGCAAACCGCATTACAACTTAGTTAATTGCCTGTCTCTAGACTCTCCCATCTCCTCTCTTTCTCTCTCTCTCTCTCTTTCCCCATCCCTTACCTCCAAACACACATAGCGCCATCAGCAGCAACAGCATATCTATATATCTACACGCCTTTCGCTAGAATCTTGGGGGATGTGAATCCAGGCCAACACAGCTGCTGCTGCGCGCATTACTTTCGTGCTGTATAACACAAGAACAAGAAGAGAGGTAAAATGAAAAGAGAGAGAGAGAGAGGAAAAACGCCCAAGTTTCTAGGTGCAATAGCCAAGTCGCGTGCACCTACCTACCACCGGGTAATTAGATCGAGGCCCGTTGGCGCGAGAAAGCAAGCTTGGGATTAGGAAAGCGTGTGTATATGTATACGCGAGAATATATTCGGGCCACCCTATAAGCACTATAGTACCACTACTATACACACCTCCCCGTTAATTGCGGACCTGATAATAGTAGCAGGCGTTACTCCTGCCAACTTCCTAGCCTGCCATTTGCAACGCTGCTCCCCTCCTTTGCTATAATATATATTGTATACGAAGACGCGCAGCTAGTTTTCTCACGGTGACAAGCTTTTGAGGATGTACGTTGCTGCTGCTGCTGCTTTGACAAAGGTACTTATCTCATATACATGTACTCAAATCCTCACGCTACCGCGTATAATGTAGTTGCTGAGTTGAGAAATGTATAGTCTGCGGTGACAATGTGTTGTTGTATATAAGCTGCTGTTTTTATTTTTCTTTTTACGTGAATATTATTGCATGATGCGAGAGCTCGTGCAAAATTACTGGATTTATACTTTTTTTTTCTTCACTTTTTGTTGTTGTTGTTTCTCTTTCTTTTTCCTTGCAGTATATGCTATATCGTTGCGGGATCTTTCTCTACTGGCATAGTTTCTTTTCAGAAAAAAATACATGTATATAATAGGTGTACTTGTGAATGGGTGTTCTGTCGCATTGTGTATTTAATTGTCACGTAAAAATTTTTGAGATATAAAATAATGAGGTTTTTGGGAATTTGGTGAAAAGCTTGTGTTTATCGGTAGTTTCTCATTTAGTATTGAAATTAGATAGAATGTGGGGTCTAAATTTAAAGACATTATTTTATCTATTTTTAAATGTAAACAAAAAGACCAGTACAACTGGAAGTTGTAGTTAGTTTAGTTTTTTTTTTTCAAGTTTTGTTGGATAGGTAAAACCCAGAAAAATTATTTAACGTTTTAATGATCTGCTTTTACCAAATTTTTATTTGTTATCGGTCAATAGCCATTTTAACCCTAATCCAATGAGTATACTCACTCTGAAGTTGTACAAATTTTCACTTATTTGTTAATACCTTTTAATTAATCTCCTTACATCTGCTAATATCGTTATAGTAAAATCGTGATCTGAAATAGCTCTATCAGCAGAACAGAAATTTCGTAATCCATAGGTCGTGGGTTCGATTTTCGGTGTTTGTCGAATGAGCCATTGCGTGAGCACTTACATGTCAAAATACACTTGACAGAGTGTCAAAAAGACATTAAAATGATAAAATCCGTCGTTTGATTTAAGGACGCATTATTTTCTTTTATAGAATTGTATAAGAATTCTATATCAATTGTCATGGCCCCTTTGCTGGTGCATTCAACAAATGAAGAACAAGCCAACGGCTCGACTTTTAATTCTTCATTGTCTACGCTATCCACATCGATTACTGCTGACGAGTCATGATATAATTTTGTGAATTGTGTGTGACATGATTTTTCATTTTGCTTAATAATTCTTTCGAAATTTTAATTATTAACTGACTTTCCCATTATCGACATGTAAATCTCTTCTGCAAACGTTGTAATTTTCTGTCGAACTTACAAAAGAAAAATTTTCTTTTCCATTAATTTTTTTCCAAAATTTTAATTAGTCCTACATAGATTTGCATTAGTAAAATTAGCAAAATCCACGCAATATTTGTTAATTCTCGCAAGAGAAAGTAATCATGTATTTAACGCTTGCTTTACCTCTTCTTATACTCTCCTCTTACTCTGCAAATATACAGTAAAAGCAGTCTTTTGGTCAGGTAGCTCAAGTGAGTAGATTCAAGCTGCTTGCGCAATTGTTTCACGCCGCAATCTAGTGGCAATTGCACGAGCAAGCGATTAGCACGGTGTGTAATTAAGACGTAAAGAGAGAGAAGGAGGAAGGAGGGAAAGAGGTAAGGAGAGGGCTTATCGAATTTCATCCGCATCAGAAAACTCCTAATGGCTTATTGCAGGACTTTCCGTGTCTGTTATGTCGGTTGTACAAGAAAATAAGAAGAAAAAAAAACAGAGGTGGAAGGGAGAAATAGTTAAATCCATGAGTACACGTGGTCTTTGACTGTGTTTTTATTACTCCGTAAAAGCCTAAAAAATAGCGATTCATGAGAGAGAGAGAGAGAGAGAAAGAGAGAGATTTATCAGCGATCTACGTGTATTACCAGCAAATTAAAGATTTTAAACGCCCTGGTTATTACCCGACGTGGTTTTAGTTGCCTAAGATATACCGAAAGAAAAAAGAAAAAAAAAAACGAAAAAGTAATTATGGTTTGAGAGTGTATAACGTTTTTATTAGAAAATTTCATCATACAATATATACTATCAAAGGCACAACGATAACTATGTTTACACGATGTTGTTTACTACTGGAAAAAAAAATTTTATATAAAATACATGTTATTACAGTATAATATAAAAACAGAAGAAGAAAAAAATTAAAAGATTTTAGTAATTTATTTAAAGACAAGTTTGTTGATTTTTTTTTTAAATTTGGTGTTTTTTAAAATTATTAAGAAGCATACATATATTTATTTTAGAAATATAATATTATGTTATATGATAAGCGTAATAATAAAACAAACAGCAAGATCTTATTATTAAACGAACGGTTGATACAAAGTTTGAAAAATATATTAAAGTAAAGAAGAAAGAGAAAAAAAAAACAGCCAAGACTTCCGACAAAGCTGTATATATATACTCTCTAAAACACACAGCACACAAGTTAGCGTATATTTATATATATATTACGTTATATACATATACACTCTGAAGCGTGAGCAGCTCGGTTGCATTATGCCTTCATTACGGTATACACAAACATAGGTGCATCATCTCTTCCTCTTTATTTCTCTCTCTCTCTCTCTCTCTTTCTCTCCCGCATCTTAGAAACTTTCACGGCGTGAAGATTCACTTTTTGCAACCTCTAGTGCAAAGAAGCCTCCCCCTTTTCTTGTAAAAAAAAAAAAAAGGAAAAAACCTAAGGCCGTTATATGCGACCACCAAGTGCTCACGCGCACGAGGAAGAAGAAGTATATAGTAGTAGGGGTGCGCATCCTCGCGTGCTGTCCGCGAAAATAAGTACCTCGTCTATACAGAAAGCTGAGGAATGAGAAGGAGGAGGAGGAGGAGGATAAGAGAGGTAAAGAAACGGGAAGAAGTCGCGGGTGCTTAATACGCCAGAGATGATTTTGCGAGATATAGCCCGGTGTACTGCTGCTGCTGCTGTTGCTGTTGCTGATGTTGCTGTAGAGGGGCTTCTTAATGGTTAGCTTGCGCGCTATATGCTTACCTGGCGTGGTTTTAACTTCGAAAACGACGACGACGACGACGAAGAAGACGTGGACGAAGTACAGAGATAAACAGGCTATGGGGCAAAAATCGAAAATGAGATGAGAGAAAAGAAGAGGGGGAGGAAGATGATGTGGAGAGAGAAAAAGGAGGGGATAGTTATGTTGGATATGACTTCCTGGAGGCGCGTCTGTCACGACGCCCCAGGGTCAACTATATGGTCATCGCTGCCCTTTTCTTTTGACTTGGCTTCTTCTTATCTTCCCTCTTTTCGATTTTTTTTTCTTTTCTACTTAATGCTTTGCTATAAAAATGTCGCTGTGAATGATGTGTGTATGTATGTATGTATATGCCGCTGCTGCTGCTGTTAGGTAACTACTACTTAGATGATGTTGTATATAACTTTACCGTTAGTTTTAAAATTTAGATGAAGTAGAAGATCGAATATGATAAAGTTTTACAAATAATGCTAATGTAATAATACATTGTTTAATATTATGTTTCAATTAGTAAAGTATAATTTATTTTGAAATTTAATTTTACAATAAAATACTGTAATTTTGTTTGTTTGTTTTTTCAATTTTAGTTTGTAACTGCGTATTCTTGTAAACAGATTTTTATTTAAAATATCTTGTTAAAATTGACGTGCAAGATAAAGATTTCGTATTCTCTTGGAAAGCGATTATTGGATTCTTCCAAGAATTTAATCTTTTTCGTAAGGCTTCCTTATACATGTTTTTACATAAATTCATATTTTACAAACTTTTACGTAAGGATTCTTTGTTAAATAATTATTAAAAAAAATTACGTAATAAATAATTTTAAAAACTCCACATCGTATTCAAAACTTAATATTTCAATCAATTGTTACCCGGTTGCATTTACGTATGTTTGTCTTACCACACTCGACTTATTCTACTTAATTCGACTCGATACACTCTTATCTTTCTGTTAGTTCAAATACTAACCGACTTCAAAATTTTTTAATTCAGGTACATTTTAAAATAACGATCGATTAATAATAATTATTAATAATTAGTTTATTTATTCTTAATTTTATTTTAAATTAAATAAAGTTTAATTTTCATTCTAGTTTTATATTTATAAAATTCTCAAACATGACGTGCATGATTCCATTAAAATATTCTCAAACTAATAATTATAACTATATACCTAACATAATCTTAAATTATTATCTCTGCAACTGATTATATCTAAATTATCATCAAAAAAAGAACTCGTACAAAAAAAAGAAAAACAGTTTGAATACAAAAAAAAAAGTTTAAAAACAATATTTTAAAACGATTAACAAGATTTCATCTGTATCCACCACGTTTATACATAGCAAGTGATATTACATCCAGTAAACGTACCTATAGTCCAAAGTCCAAACAGTCGATCGCAAAAAAGCGAGTAAGGCCAATCGAGACACACACACATACATACACACACAAAAGTTCTCTGCTGCCACTTTTCATCGAAATTGCTTCTTCCGGCCCTCGCGCGTAAGCCAATACGTCTTCTTGGCGCGTCGCTTGAAATTGCACACGTGTCTCTCTCTCTCTCTCTCTCTTTCATCTCTTTTTCTACCAACTTCAGTATAAATTTAGCAGACGCGTGCCGTATACACGTAAACCTCAACCCTCCTTTTCCCTCCTTTACCAAGAGAGAGAGAGAGAGAGAGAGAGAGAGAGAGAGAGAGAGAGAGAGAAAATTGCGTAAACCGGTATATGACTTTCCTCTTCGCTCTTTCCGGCAGTACTGTAGCATCAGCATCGATCGATCTATCTATCCAAAGCAATAGCAGTGCTACGTACGCCCAAAAAGAAAGCTGCCGTCAATACTTGAACAATAAAAGCTCGTTATTAGTAAACTCCAGCTTTCATTTTTTTTATAGTATACATCCTCTCGTCATTTTTTTTTTTTTTATCCGCTCGCTTACTCTCGTAATCACAGCTTATAACCGCTAATGAGCCAAGCTCCTCTAAACGCATAACTATATTTTTTTTTATACTTGTTTTCATTATTTACATATAGGAAGTTTATGCATATACCTCTATATAGGTATATGTGTTGCTGGCTCTTTCTCGCATATATACAGTTGTAGTGTAGGTTATAGCGTGACGTTTTCGCGTGTGGATATAGCGGATCGATCCTTAATTACGACGCTTAGGGTGTACAAGTTAATCGGATAGTAGTACACACATGGGTTACACATATATTATAGATATATAGATAGATAGTTTATATCACTGCTTCTGCTTATGCGTATATACATATTCGTATAGATATTTTATCTTTTAGTAAATTTAGATCAGGTATTTATACACATCTATATAGGTATATGTATACACAATCCGGTTAATTGCAATTTGTCGCCGGGAGCAATTGATAATAATACCGCGGCTGTTGCAGCAACGAAGCAGCAAAGAGATTCATCCCTATGGAATGGGCTTATGTTGCTGCTGATGCTGATGAATCGATATCGGGACATACGTCAAAGAAAAAAATTAAAACTTGCATCTATAGCCGGCGCCTTTTAATTTCTCGCGGTCTATTAAAGAAAGAAGAAAGAAAAAAAGGGAAAAGTAATAAATAGTGAGAGGGTGATCAAGGCCGAGAGTGTGGGGAAGGAGTGCCAGGATCACGAAGAATAGAGTCATAATTTCATTATCTTTGGTGGATCATCACTATATATACAGTATAGCATAGCACGCGCGGGATACGTGCATAGTTTATATATACTGTATACTGAGGTGGTATAGAGAAATATGGAGGGTGGGGGGGGGGGGGGTGTAGAAGAGAGGAGAGCCTCGGGAATTGACTCGTCACGTGGTCATCGTTGGTTTCCGCCACAGGTGGTTGATCCAGCTTAGAGTATATTCAGCCAACACAGCAGCAACTCAGCAACACTAATATAGTATCAGCATCAGCAGCGCGGCAAACCGGTCGCTAATTAGCCGTTCTCCGGACGCTCTTGCGGAATATATACGTCACGCAAACGGGCGCCGGAGGGTTGCTTTATAGACGTTTCAGGGAGAGAGAAAGAGAGGGATAGAGAGAGTGGGGTAGTTTTTAAACTAGAAGGAAGGAAAGGTGGACTGCTTGCGATCGTTAATCTTTGATTATTACGGTTTTGGCCGATCGAAATGTCTCTTGCGTATAACCAATCGTCGATCGATTTTATTTATTTTTATTTATTTTTTCTTTTTTTAAACAAAATCGAATTATGTCTATAAAGACCTCTCTAAGTACATTTACCGTTAATATTTAGTGATTATTCAAGACTAATTGATATTTAGCCTTGCTACATTTGTCTTGCATACATAGATTTAATAGCCGAAAATTTTACTCTTACCACTTTACATTAAATTCATGAGTGAATATTATTGAATTTAAAACATCGGTCTCTTAATTACATTATTCTATAATAAGGAAAAAGCTGCCTCCAATACTATTTCCCATTTTTTCAAAATATTAAAATCAAATTTTTTACCTTATATATACTACAATACACACGCATAGACCAGAAAATTTTAACGTTCTTATATTTAGTTTTCCAGATGGAGCATAAACGGCCAAGAAGATTGCAGCAGGAGCAGGCCAAGCAGGATCGTCACAAACATTATCATCAACGAAAACAAGAGAAACCAAGAAGAGCTACAAGAGAATAGCATCTTCAAAAATAAAAAAAAAAGCAAAAAAATTACAACAAGTAGGTGCTGGGTGACACAGCGTCATCGCACCTTCTAATTTTTTTCTTTAAACGATCGAAGCTTAGCTTCTCGAATTGGTGCTGGATTGGGAGGCTCGTGTCGTGCAGTGGAGTGCGCGGGGCCTCCGAGCAGCCTCGGCGACGACGGCTATGGCAGCTACGGACGGCCAAATCGTCGTCGCGGCGGCTCGCTGGGCCGACGAGGCAACCTACTTGCGTGACTTTGTCGGCAAGTATCGTTTGCCTGCCGTCATTAAAATCACCAAAGGCCAGTACGGCGGCCTCGGGGTACCCACATTACCCGCCCCAAGCCTCCAAAGTACCGCACTACTCGTCTCCGCGGGCCGCCGCCGCAAAATCGTCGCTCAAGCTGTTAAAATCAAGGTATGTAGCTACATCTGTATACATGAAAGCTCTTTAAAAATATGGTTTTCTTCAAAAAGTTTTTGAGTCGTGCAATCGATTTATATACTTATGTAAAAAATTATTTTGAAATCGGTTGTAACCGGTAAAATTGATATCAAATCGATTTAAATATTTAGCGATTTTAAATCGTTGAAATTGCCAAAAATTAAAATCGATTTTACGAGTAAAAATCTCCTTGGTTTATTTTTTTAAAAATGAAAAATATTGCCTTCTATCTTGGTACCAATATGTATAGAATTAAAATAAATGGGGGCTGCTGCAACAATATCGTTATTTGTACAGGAGGGACGCCGAGTAGTCGGGGTAGGTCCACGACTCGCCATCCCCGACACGTACGTCGGCTACTTTGAGATCCTGAGCGAGGAGGGCCGGGCGGTGCGGGGCATCGAGTCGGTGAGCGAGTTGGCGCGCCGCTGCCCGGAGGAGGGCGCACTGGTACGTGAGCCAGTGCGCTGCCTGGGCTGCCGGCTGGACGAGGAGGGCTGCGTGGTGACCGAGGCGAGTCGCACCCTCCCAGCCGGCGAGACGATCGCGGTCCTGGGTGAGTTGGCCCTACCCGGCCGGGGGCGCTTCCTGCGCTGCGCGGACTGCCGGGGCGAGAACCTCTTGCTCGCGATGGACCTGCGGGCGCGGTTTAGCGCGCTGGCGCGCGAGGACAACATCAGCGGGGTGCACACGGCTCGGGCTCTGCTCAGCAAGAGGCTGCCTCTCAACGTCCGGCTGGTCCATGGCCAACCACCCCGGGGCCTGAAGTCCTCCTCTCACTTTCTACCCGAGCTCAGGCTGCTCTCCAGCTTCGAGGAGGAGCACGTGTTTGCGCTGCCTTTGCAAAGAGAGGGTGCCGCGGTTGCTCTGCCCCTCGCCGCACCTTTAAAACTCGTCAAGGCCCGCAACGACGAGGTGCTTCGTTTGATGCCGGAGTTCACGAGGCTGGTTGAGCGAGCAGCAAGGCTCGTGGCGGATGTCGCGGACAGGTAAGTGAATCGCACAACTTCTTTATCACCTTTTTCCCTTTCTGCGCGTACACGCTACAGCCCTCAACGATTTATAGAGCGCACGTGCTGGATGGCAGACTTGGCGAGAGCAAGCCCAGCCGGCAAGCCAGAGCAGCTGGCTTCCTACGACGCTCCGCAAGCTCGGACAGCGCGAACGCGAACGGACACCATCGGCATCACCATCACCATCACTATCACCATCAGCACAGTGTGCCGGCAGGTCACGGTCACAACGGCAATGGCTATCGGGACGAGAACCGTATGCCGGCCTCCATATACACCGAGGAGTACGACGAAATCGATCAGCTCTACGATTACGTGAGGGGCTTCGCGCCTCTGCCCAAGAGTCTCAGGCCGCCCTATGAGAGTAACGCCCCACCCCTTGGTACCAGTAATCACTGCAACGCTCTGGTCAGTATATATTATAGTAGATCAATTTTATTAATTTTATTATTTCAAGGAAATTAAAAAAAAAAATAGAAAAAGGAGAGCTTGTAAGATAGCGATGTGAACGATATATATTTTGTCAACGTTCCAGGGGAGTCCAAATTTAACGCCGGTGACGGTAACGATCGCACCACTGTTAGACGACAGACCCGAGCCACCGCCAATCGAAACGATACCAACGAAAAAGGCACAAGCTGAAAAGCGTACGCGTCGGGCAGTTAAAGAAGCACCAGCATCGTCCGGTACGACAACGACAACAACGACGACGACGACGACGGGTACGCGGCAGGAGAAACCGCCTTTGGCTAAGCTTTACGTTAAGAATAGTGGTACGCAGCGTGGCCGACCGCTAATGAGGCAAAAAAGTGCATCGCCTCTCAAAGAAACGCCACCGGGTTTTAAAGGTGGCTCGCCACTTTTTAATATCAGATACAAGAGTCTGACGAATCTTCAGCAAGCTATGGAACTCGACGGGACGCTCGACTCGAGTCATTCTGGTGGTAGAACCTCGGGCGATTCGGGTGCTGGTGCTAAGCTGCCGGAAAAGAGGTGGGTACATTTTATGTTACATGTAGTAAGCTTTATTTATTTATTTATTTATTTAACTCATTTTTATATCTATTTTATCATTATCTATACATCATCATGAGTCATCCCTTTATTTCTTTTTTTCTCGCGTGCAATGCTAATGTGTACTTATATAACGATTAGCATTGTACATGTCATCGGTAAAACAAGTATTTTTTTTTTAATTGATGGTTTATATGTAGCGTTATAGTTTTCATTGATTCATTTATAATTCATTTATTTAATTTTTTTTTATTTTACTATTATTGGTGACTATATCTTATAGATTATCTGATAAATCTATGACTTTATACTGTATATAGCTTGCGTTATCCGGATATCGGACGAGCAGACAGACACCTCATTCGCAGGTTTATCAACAAGAGTTTATTCCCAATTCTGATATTAACGAAGAAAAGTATGTCCGCATGTGTTATTCAATAAAGTAGTAATTATACTTATATCTTTTGGAATTATATCAAGTATAACAATATTTTTTGTATATCTTTATTTTCTTGATACACATCATACGTATATAATATATGTATGAATTTATATATTTAAAAAACATAATATACATTTATATAGACGTAAATATTTATATTTATAAAATTTGTATTATCACACAGTCTTCATAATATATAATTTGTAAGTCATAAAAAAAATCAAAACGTAAAAGTATTTTTTTGCATCCGATATATATTAAAACATCGTATATTTGTAGTAGCAGCTGTTAGATATCAAAATGTAAAACGCATTGTTGTTCTGAATTTGACTATCTTACAAAAAAAAACTCCCAACAATTTATATCAAAATATAATAATAAAAGTATTTGTTCAAAGCTATAATCAAAACTATATAATTTTCAATTTTTCTATCCATCACAATATAAAAAATCTACTCTCTCACTATATATTCACTCTTTTCCATAACATAAATCACGCATCATCAGAGCAGCATTACATACATCGCTTCTTCACATCATCATTACACCAATATCGCTATAATCAAACGCTTATATGTTATAAAACAAAAAATTTTTTCATTAATTAATGCATTTTTGTATATATATTAAAATTTATATATTGACGCACACGCCACACTAAACAAAATAAAAAAAAAAACAAAAAGAATAAGGACGAACGAAGAGGAGAAAAAGAAAAATTTGGTCTCGCGTCTGTTTGGCAGATCGCGGCGACTGAGCAGACCTCGCTCCCTGACGAATCTCGTCTGGGAGCTGCGTAACGGAAGTGGCGTCGCGGGTGGAGGAGGAGCCCCTGGCGTCGTTGGCTGTGCCCGTCCGGAAACTCCGCCAACGCAGGTGGTCGCACCACTGCCACCGGCAAAATGTGGACCTCGGCTCGCAGTCACAGTCGTTGCACCCCGCCGTGTCGGCACACTCTACCTCTAACACGTGAGTTAATTTTTTTTTTATATATTATTTTTATCTTCTTTTTTTTTTTATTCTTTTATATAAAAATTTATTTTTCCTTATTATTCTATTTCTCAGTCAAACTTTTTATACCTTATAATATGCAAGCCCAAAAAGCTTGTAATAATTTTTATCAAAAATTCAATCAGACAAGTTGTAAAATCGATTTTGCACTTAATTTACATACAATATCAAGCATGATATTTTTTTTCTTCAAAAAAAAATCCAAGCTTTTATAAGCTCTCGTAAGTATAATTTTTATATCGATCGTTTGAGAAAGCTCTATATAATGCTGGTATATACATCGAATCTCGCTATATAATGCACATGTTCAAGATCAATTTTATTGAGGTGTTTGAGAGAAAGAGAGAGAGCCCATTGTTACCTAAATAAACAAATTTAAATTTAATTACAATTAAATACAATAGAGCCGGCCAAGTGCAAAAATAGAGAGAGAGAGAGAAAAAAAATCTTCAACACAATGTTACAAGAATAGCGATTGTAGCCGGAGCTGCTCCTCGACGATTACAAAAATAAGAGAAGGAAAAGAAAAAAAAAGCTCGTTCAAGCTAAAACAATAGCCAAGCGATACCGATAGTAGCTATACAAAACTATCTCTTTCTAACCGCACACACCATCGAAGCTTACATTATACGTCCAATTGTTATCTTTTCCTCATCGAAACTTAACACTTGAAAATTTCAAATGCGTTATGGTAATACAAATGCGATATACCTATACATACACATACATCTCTTTATAACTCTCGTGTCCATAGCTCTCGGTAATTATCTGATTTGATTATTTAAGATTATTGATTAGATCGAGGATCCAAATCGATCATAATTGAAATAACATAATTACCCTCTTAATTTATTCTCCTTCTTTTTCTTCATATTACTCGATTGCAGTTATACATATAGAGAAGAGGGCAATTATACTTGCCGTTGGTAGTAAAAATGTCTTGGAGCGCGGGTAAAGATACGTAAGAGACCTAAAGGGTAAAAACTGCACCGCTTTCTCTCTCAATATACCTACTGCAATTTAAACAAGAAATAATCTGGTAAGATCTGCGCACTTTTAAATTCAGTCCTAGCTTAACTACTTTAAATCTCTCAAGGGCCTCTCTCTGTCCTTCATCGCTCAAAGATCGCATAAAAAGTCAAACCTATACCGAGTATCGTAAGGATCCTCCACAACGTCCAACTTAAGCGATCAATTACCCTATACCTTTGGCTCTTCCAATAATCCTTCTCCTTATCTTTTCGTAAAAGCGGTTAGCCTTTTCGTCAACTACATTTACATCTATTCAAATGAGAAAATTCGTTAAGCTCCGTGTCGTGTTTACCAAGGCACTTGTATTAAATTATAAATGATTGATAATAAGGCGGGAGCAAACTGAAATTTTTAAACCTTTTCGCAGAAAAATAGCGAGCTGGAAAAATAAAAAAGCTAAACTTTATTTTATCAACTTGAACCACACTGATAATGAAAGTTTTGTAAGGTTGTGCTTGCTTATTTAAATTTTCGTTTGACGTGCTATTGTACAGGCTCTGATTTTTGATCGTAACCTTCTTTTAAAAAATGAAGAAGAGGGGGTAATAAAAAACTATTAAATTCTGCCAGGCTCACTTAATTATCAAAATTACCTTCTACTTGTGTCTTGTTTAACCGAGAGAATTTAGTAAAATCTAAAGCTTGATTACTCCTACGTGACTTACTTCAACGCTGATTTTTCATTTAACCTATGCTGATGACAACAAAGTTCGTGATTAGCGCACAACCTTTGAATATAAAATATCAATTGTATTCATAATTTACAAATATATGTACATTTGAAAAATTTTAAATTGTATAAAACATAAGTAAATCGAACATTTCATTGTTTTTTACCATGTATTCTATATAACTGTGCTTAGTAAATTAAAAAAAAAAAATAATAAAACAATGTCGCAGAGTCTAATGTCGCGCTAATGAAATAAACAGCTAGTTCTGAAAAAAAAGAAGAAAAGAAAAGAAAAAAAAAGCGCATAACAATAATCTTACGCACCTCTTACTACTACTGCTACTATTACTACAACTCAGTGTATATATACATAACATTAAACTTCCGGCTTGTCAATTAAAGCGTCGCGAGCATAAAAAGACTCACGTATAGAGACCACGACTACGACTACGACGACGACGACGCGTATAATACGTTCCGGTTGGCTTACTCCGCTAAAGCGTTGAAATCCGGTTTTCCGCGCACTTTCAAACCTCCTTCTTTATCTTCTCTCTCCCATTTTCACTGTAGGCGTGGGAAAACGAAGACCCTCGTTCTCAGACTCTTTACTTTAGATATATATAGGTATAAAGTAGATATACATGCAACTTGCTTTACGCATACACACACATACAAACCCAGAAATACATCACACTCATCTGTGTGCACGTGTAAATTAGCCGGTTAAACTGCTGCACGGTAAGATAACAAAAATAAGAAGATGAAGAGGGAAAAAAAAAGAAAAGATTTACAAAGCGAGTACAGCTTAACAGTTAGGTAAACAGATAGAAAGAAAGAAAGACAGAGAGAGAGAGAGAGAGAGAAAATTCTCTTGGGGGTCTTGGAGCTTACCTTTAACGTAAGTATACCTACCATACATAATACGCCCCAGCTTAAGCAGATTACACGTGTTCGCATTTATTTATTTTTTTTCAAGTCTTTCTCTCTCTCTCTCTCTCTCTCTCTCTCTCTCTTTCTCTTTCTTTAGCAGCCTGGTGGTGTTGACCCACATTTCAACTGTACCGAGACTCGCTATCTTTGCCAAGCTGTTTCACTCTTTTTTTCTTCATTCACTGTATATATACTTTTTTATACCTTTCATTTCGCTTGTCACTCATTTTTCCGGGGTTTATGTTACATAAAGTCGCTCAAAATATAGCAACGACTTAAATATTCTTTTTTTCTGTATGGACAACAAATTCTGTAGGGAAAGGATAGACCAATTTTTAATCGTATCAAAAAAGGAAGGAATGATAAAAGACAAAGAAATAAAAAAAGTCCAACAACTTATAGTTTTTCTACATTCAAAGACTAAGACGAGCTTTTTATGTATACCTATATAAGTAATGCGTGAGAAAGTTGAAATAACGAGACTATTTGCGGATGGCGTAATATACTTACGTTTACACTTACACCTATATAATATACGCTCGTGCGAATATGTGTGCCAAGTGCAAGCGAAAATTTCGCGCAAGGTCGTACGAGATGCGGTCGTAAGTATATAAGTATAAGTATACGAGTGAAAGCGAGTCTCGTAAAACGCGGAAGACCATATAGACACACATACAAACTAATACGTATACATGAAAGAGGGAGTGATTTTAAGCTTGCGAAAGCGTAACAATATACGCGATTTTTCAACTTGTGCATAAATCAAAGGAGAGAAGCATTATTATTATATATTGAACTGTGTTTATGACTGACTCTGGTTGAGATGACTGAACTTATATAGGTATACCTTTACAAAGGTTTAGTTTTGAAAGACAGCGAGGTGATTTTTTTTTTTTTGTGAGAAAAAGAGAGTAAGAGAGACAGGCAGAAGTAACGTGCGGTCGACGATAAATTTTGGGTTCTCTCTCTCTCTCTCTCTCTTCTCTGTTTGTGGATACACGAAATTGCAGCAATATCAGCTGCAGCTGTTGTGTGGAAAGCTTATACTTTTAACTTTTGTCTGCGATGTTAATGGTTTTTCGAGTTGAGATTTATAATAATAATTATTATTATTCTTATTATTATTTTTTGGGTTACAAAGAGTCAAGTATTTTTTTTTAGTTTATTTATTTAATAATAACTACAAAATATACCTAAATAAACTAATGACATTAATATATTGAATTACCTTACATTGATAATAATTTTATTATCATATCTAATAGAAAAAAAAAATAAATATACTTATATTTATGGTGTTAAACATATAGCCCAAAGCAAGACATTATGTTTTTACTTTCTAAACCCCCATAATAATCTATAGAAGCATATCGCAGCAATAGCCTCCAGGAGCTTAAAGCATCGACCAAAGTAAATACATCAAGGGAAGGTGGGGGTGTGGATACACTTGGCGAGTAGATCATTTCATAAGTATTTCAATAAACCCATTTCATTAATAAATCACAAACACATACATACACAAAGAGAATAAGATGATCGATAAAATCAGCCCCTCCAAGCAATATTCGTGTCTCTCGTAATTGAATGCAATTCTTCAAACTACACGAGATCGATGAGAGCAGGAAGTAAAGAGGACGACGACTAGGACTATACGACTATGACGACGATGAGTAGGCTTATAGCTTAAACATGCTGATATACTACTATACTACTACTCTCTATACCTACCTACACCGGTGAAAATTTATAATACGGAAGATGAGAAAGCCGCGATAAAAAGGCGCGGCAAACATCGTTGCGCTCAAGTGGTATAGGATAGGAAGGGGAAGGGGGGGGGATATATTTGCTGATCGTTGGATGAAAAGCTTTAGTTTTGCCCTGCAGATTTAATAGGCTATATAGTCGATCGCGTAAAACAAACGCGCCCTGCGGTGTTGTTGGTATTATATATCTATATAGATTTTCTCTTAGTACCAAAGTATAGAAGGAAAGGAAAAGAAAAAGAGGAAGAGGAGGATGGTAAAGCGCAGTCTAGGATGAATTACTTCGCGCATTTGGCACCGAGATTGTCCCGACGTATATATATATACACATATATGTATCCATTGCATGCAAATAACGGAGGAGTCACCACTATACACCAAGAGAAAGAGAGAAAGAGGAGTGTAGGGGGGGGAAGAAAGGCCCGTTTGCTCGCTATTGTCAACCCGCCCACGTGCTTGCATCTCTTTCTTTTTCTTTCTTTCTTTCTCTCTCTTTCTTTATAGTTATCTCTGTCCCCCTTTTTCGTTGTTGTCTCGCGTCCCACCGGCATCCTGACTCACTGCCACCCGAACCTTTTTCATATTTTTTTTTTCTTTTTCCTTTTTTTTTCTTTCATTTTTTTTACCCATTTACCTTATGGCCCTCATTGTCACCGACCGACCGACCGACCGCGAGGCAAATCCGCTAGGCGACAATTGCCAATTTTGCATATACCTACTCTATACCTATATGTACAAGACTGCATTATACTTGTGTATATATAGATATCTGATACATACAAGTCGCGTACCGGAAAACCGACTAGATTTTTGCTGACATGAGTCACCGTTATAACACCCATCGTCGTCGTCGTCTTCCTCGCACTCAACTGTACTCTCTCTCTCTCTCTCTCTCTCTCTCTCTTTCTCTCTTGCCTTTCAATAACACATTTATTGCATCTAAAACTTAATAAGCCCACACATATTACGGGTAATATTAAATTTCAAATTCAGTATATAAGTACATCACAAAAAAGAAAGTAAACGATCTCTCTCTCTCTTTCTTGTACATTCTAATCATAAAAAAATACAAACTAATACAAAAAAATTTTTGATCATCCTACGCCTTAACATATAGGATGCATAAACACGCCCCGGTTATACACACACACACACACACACACATACACATACCTGGTTCATCGTGAAAAGCATTAAAATGCATGAAGGCGCATGTGCTTGAGGAAGTGTCGCTTGGCTATATAACGTTATACACGTCGTACCGCAAAGCTCTCTCGCAGAAAGAGAGAAAGAGAGAGAGGAAGCGTGGAGGACGGACGCGTTTCCTCCCAAAGTACAACCGCAGCCTTTTCAGGAGTCAACTCTCTCTCTCTCTCTCTTTCTCTCTCGCCTACGCGCAAATGCAATTTCATGTCCTCCTCCCACCTCACCCCCCCTTTTTTTTCCCTCTTATACCTTTTGCCTATTCCCTTCGTGTATATAACGTAGGTGTCGAATTTATTTGGACCTCTAAGTAACTACAACGTATAAATGACTACAACGACGATGTTGCAAATTAAAATTTTTTTTAATTCATTTTTTGTCGCGTCTTTGGTTCCGCCCTTAAATGTTAGACGATTATTATTTTTCGGTTGAAATCGTGTCGGTTAATCGTTATAAAGAAAACGCCTTGTCGTATACCTTATTTGACACTTTAAACGCGATAAACGGCACACATAATAGGTATAGAGGCGTATTTATAAAGAGAATATATATAGCGGGTTCATAATTTTCGGTAAACTTTTTTTACCTACTGACTTTGATTAATTTCATATTGTTCGAATGAAAGATACCCTGTTCGCGTGTGTCTGACATTTATTAAACACTTATCGGTTACTTGATAGAAAAGAGAGTGAGAGAGTAAGTAAGTAAGAAAGAAAGAAAGGAAAATGAATTCTGAATATAGAACGGTCCTAATGTCTTCCCAGAACACACCGGGTATATATACAGATACATATTTAAAAGCTAATATTGACTTTGAGAGAGAGAGAGACTTGACTCTCTTTTATAATATATTCATTCACACTTTTATACTATATACAAATCTCTCTCGCCTTAGAGACCCACAAACACATATTCATTATTCAGATGCATTTATCTATACCTATGAGAAGGTAATTTTAACATTTAGCCGTTATAGAAGAAAAATAATAATGAAATTTATATCATCGCAAATCAAGAAAATAATTTATCGAAATGAATATTATCTTACTCTCACATCCTGTATATAGGATATACCTATATAAAAGCAATCTCTAGATTTATGTATTAAATGAGCATAATATTATACCTATACTCTCTTTAAAGGGAGGAACCCATTATAGGATAACTTGACCGATGACAAGTGTATAGTATAGTGCATCATAAATTTAACAGGAAAAGCCATTGATTAAAAGCCGGTAAATTAATCTCGACGCAACCACCATAAGCAAGCGGTATAAAATTTTTTCAAAATTCACATTCGTCTCGTAGTTAAATATGAAGGTATATATAAGAGAAGGAAGAGCAATATGTTTTAGTAGTATGTATAGTATAAAAGAAGGAGTAGGAGGCAGGAGGTACGTAAAAGAACGTTCTAATAAATCTCCGTCTTTCAAGCTTTTTCCCATCCGCCCACGTTCTCTCTCTCTCTCTCTCTCTCTCTCTCTCTCTCTTTCCTCGTGGACGTTTCTCTCTGGTCCGATCAGTTCCAGATAGTCACAGTTCGCTGATAGCGATCATACGAGTCCTCTCTCTCTCTCTTTCTCTCTCTCTCTCCCTCCCTCCTTTCCTTTGAAAATCTAACCGCCTTCTTATTCGTATGCGTAAAACTGTAGTACTACGCTGGGTCCTTCTTGTGTGTAGTATCTTTCTCATGCAAATCGGTAAAACAAACTTGTCCACCTGCGACCAAACGACCGCTTACATATACCTACTATTAGAGATCGGTAATTGGTTTATCGCTAGATAGATATACAACTATACTCTCTCTTATGTGTAGATCTCAAGTATAGAAAGGAGGGAAGGGGAGGATAGGATGGCTACTATACTCCGATCGTGGGATCTCTTCGCCAAACTACAAGCGCGCGTCTTCCTATATGTATATACCATGAATTAACCGAGCTTGCGTGCGCCTACTAACGTGCGCGTAATGACGGACGATTCTACAATTTTTTTTTTCTTCCTCCTCCTTCTCTGCAACTTTCATATGCGCGCACTGCTTATTTCTTTTCCTGGGACTTTATTTTTTATAAGGATGTTGAAAAATTTTGTATTGATGTACTTTTGATATACTAGGATCGGTAGGCAAATAATAATGCTATGTGGTAGTAGTGTTTTTTTTTTTTTTGAATTTATTTGACGTTGTGACTTATTAGACGATAATTTGTTAAGCAGATTGCGTATTTTTTTTTCTTAGATTAACACGAGTTTTTATTTAATTTAAACGTTTTGAAAAATTTGATGTTTTTTAAATATTAACTATTAGGTATATTTCACAGTTCGAGTTTATTGCATAAAAAATTGTAAAAGCGTTTATTCGTCGCAAGGAAGAAAAAAGCCAGCAATACCGATACATTTTACAGGTAAGCCGCACTCGAGGGCATACAAAAACCCAACTTCATATTTGACCGCAAATGCTAATAGCTCTCGTGACGATGCCCCGTAGTGGTTAAAAGAGGCATACTCTCGAATATATATATGCAACCGCGAGCGTTAAAAAAAATAAATAAATAAACGAGAAATAAAAAAAAAAAGTAAAATGAATTTTGCAACCGTTTGCTCATAAACTTTGTTACGTATGTGTGCGTTCATGTATAGACGAGCTCGTAAAAAATGTTTATTCGAGTCAATACGATTGAAAAATACGTATGTGGCTAACGAAAAATAATTGATGGATGAAAAGGTATTTTTTTTTATTTTGGAAGAATGGAGAGGAAAAAAATAACGATTTTATTGCAAATTACGATAAAGAGTGGTATTACAACAAAGATACATATATACGAATACGTGGCTATTCAATTAATATAAATTTACGAGTTTGTTTGTTTATATGCGAATGAAAAGAGCTTATATTTATAGCAGGCAAATATTATTGCGTTTAAAATGGAAAATTTTTGAATATTTACACGCATTTATAGCAAATAAAAAAAAAATATTCATTTTATTTTTATCAATTTAATTGCATTCAAAGTACTTGAACAATAATAATAAAAAGCTTTTAACAAAATTAAACATTTAATGATCAGAAGCCTTTTTCTGTTTAAAAAGTATAGGTACTACAGTAAATAAAGTTGTAAATTTTAAATTTCAGTAAAGTACAAAGTAGACGATAATATTCTTTCCCAAAAAAACACATACATTACACAAGCTGTGAATAAAGAAAAGTACAGTCGTAAGTAGATAAAGGCAGACTCCGCTCAGACAATATAACAAAAATTCACGCTATATGCATTTAAAATTTATATCTTTTCTGAAAGCACTATATGTTTCTATAAAAAATTTACCTCAAACGTCTCTTTCATTTTTTTTTTTTTTTTTTTTTTATACTTTTTTACTATAACGGTGCAGTCCCGTTATTATTCTGGTAACACACAGCTTCTCTCGCTACTGTGCTCTTGTATGCGCGCACATACAGTATACATACACACATACCTATATATAGCCCATTCTAGCCCTTTGAATGCCGGCGTGCGAGAAATTATTCCAGTAGCAGCAGCAGCCTACGCCCAGCCGTCTATGCAGGCAGGTCTGAATCAAAATTAAAATAAAAGAAAAAAAAGCAAGTTGAAAAAAAAAATAGCTTTGTACGGGTTACGGGCATACGGTAAGCGAGCCTACAGTCTATATAGTATCAAGAGAAAACCAAGCATATATATAACAAGCAGCAGCAGCAACAGCAGCATATCGTGAGGTGCTGCACTCGTGGATCTGCTGTGTAGCGCCATTAACTCGCCTCTGGCGTGCATCCCTTTCAAAATGCTCTGACTCTATATACCTCGTAAAAATGAGCCTTAGAGCCTTCTCTCTTGAAAAACACGCGTACACACAAACACACACACATACACATACACACTCACAAAGAGTGGTTTGGTGTATATATAAATGCGTGGGCGTGCATATACGGAACCCTTGGATTTCTTTCTCAGCAAGAGCCATACTATACCGCTGGACCGTGACGTACATCGTAGTAAGAGCAGCAAGTATAGTGGAAGTAGCAGCTGTAGCAGCAACCGGAGTACACCACTTTATTATTACCTTGGAGCAAAAGAGGAGAAAGAAGAGAAGATGCAACAGCAGCATCAGCAGAAAGAGGAAAAGAAAGAAGGAGGAAGAAGAAGAAGAAGCAGTGGTGAAGAGTAAGTGTGCGTGCACAGCAGTCTTCTTCCTGGCTTCTCTCTTTCTCTATACGCGTTCACTTCCTCGATTTTCCTTCTATCCTCCCTACCCCCCCTTTTTTACCCCCTTCGGCCACTCTAATGCCACTCGGGTGCGCTAATGCGCTCGCCTCACGCCCACCTTGCTGTCTTATACGATTCCAGCCCCACGCGCGTATGTAACTTGAGAGAGAAAGAGATGGAGGAAGAGAGAGAGAGAGAGAGAGACTGACCGCTGATTGTCGTGTGCATGCTCGAGTACTACTCCTCCACAGCAGTGATGAAGAGAACGAACGGACCCTCTGATGCTTTTTCCTGCAATATTCCTCAAGAGCAGCACCCCTTGGGCGGTAAATTGTCTAATCCAACGTTTCGGTCGTTAAGACTTTGAATATTATAGCCGTTCGAACCACACATTTCTCTCTTTTTGCTTCCGAACTGTTGCTATTTTATCTATGCGTGGATATACACATACGTATCGTTTTACGTAGTCTTTCATCGCTAAACGTGCAGCAATATATGTATGCATTGCACGGATAGTATATACGTATATTTAAGCAAACGATCAAAACTAAAGGGTATATATCGGATATGCTTGGAAATTTTTTCAAGCATACATGAATAATTAACTATTATTATGTTAAAATTTGGATGAACCCGTTGACTTATTATTTCAACGTCTTTAATTATTTATACACTCACACAAATAGCTATCTTTTAATAGAAATTTCTATTCTAATATTTAAAAAAAAAAAAAAAAATAGCTACAACATTCGTCTAGAAAAAGAATGATGAAATGGATCTGTCCTCGATCTATTAGCGATGCGATTGGCAACGATTGACCACGTGACTTGATTATGATTGGTTCATGTTGATCACGTGGTTTGCATAGAACGGTTAGAATCAAATTCAAACAATAACATTTTGAAAAATTATTAAAAAGTATCAAAAGTCATGAAATAACGAAGGTCAAAATAGAGGCCTGAATTGACTATATGGACGTGGACGTTGGCTAACGTATATTAAAAAGCTACCATGTTTACGAGAGAGGAAGTCATATTGGCCGTAAAGCCAGAAAGCTTTATTATACAAGAACGAAAAAAGATGCATGAACACTTTGCCAGGGATAATAATATATAAATAGAGATGTATCTTTCTAGCTGCATCTCGTGCGCATAAGAAAGATAGTGTGTAAGTAACACGCGTACCTACATAGCAGTATACATACCTACTTGTATGTAATATATGTACTATATACATGAAAATCGCGGAAATTCATCCCGTCGTTTCTTATGTACGACCATAAGCTCATCTTCCTTTCTCTCGCATGATACAACTTTTGTTTTTCTCTCTTGACTACTTCTATATTACATATAGCAAAGGTGATGACCTATTTACAAGGGCAGTGACCGACCTTCGCCGAGCGCATAATATATAATATAAGCTAATTGAATCGTCAAATAAAAGAGAAGAAAAAAAGTGTAAAAGTAAAAGGAAGTGATGTATAGATTATATACAGAGCTTCGTTAACGCACTTGCTCTTCCGCCTTGATTCTTGCGTACCTATATATAAGAGGGTTTTATGCCCAATAAGAACCCTACTCTTTCTTTCATCCTTATCCAGATTTTTTTTTTTTTTGTCCAACGTTTATTATACGCCGAGATATAGAAGCAAAAGAATAATTGAAAATAAGTTGAGTAACGTGTTTTTAAGCGCGTATAAGCGAGTGCGTTTCTCGCATCTTGGAGTTTTCGCTTATCATTAATCCAAAGGGAGTTAAAAGTTAAAGGGGGTTATAATATAAGGATAGTGGTATAGGTGCGGTAAAGAGAAGTATATTATATATAGGTAGGTATGAAATGGTTATGGTGTACCTATACTTAATTGTTTTAGGAGAGTATAGCGTTCATTTAATTACGTCACGCGTAATCTCTTATCTATCGCTTGTAAAATTTCAAATGTGTAATTAATTTTGTTAAAAAAAATGTATATATTCGTGCTATATATATATATATATATATATATATATATATATATATA